>SNQJ01S0090729.1:13183-28869 GCA_010110895.2 Picea sitchensis
TACGAATTATTTTGAAGTAAATTGTAATTATAATTTTATTACTATGAAAAATTAGATTTTAAATGTGCTAGATGTAGTAATTATTAAATTTTACTGTGGTATTCTAATTTAATGGTTGTTATAATTAAGTTAGAGCCATTACACCATCAAATCAGTTTCAAGTGGAAGGACAAGATAATCTAGAAAAGTTGCCTCACAGAAAGATCGATTCGTTGATTTGAGAACATGATCAATGAACAACGTTTAGTTCGAGTATAAATATGTGAGGAGGTTACACTCAGGAAAGTTTGAGATTTGAAATTCCCAGAATGCAAATTTTCATCAGCCATGTGGTCAATTTCAAGTGGAAGGACTGGATAAGATAGAAAAGATGCATCGCAGAAAGATTAAGTCGTCAATCCAAGATCTTGATCGAATGAGCAACATTCACGTCAGATCTAAAGTTGCAAGGAGTTTATGCTCTGGAAGGTTTGATATGTGAAATACCCGAAGCCCGAAAATCTAAAATGAATGAGGACTGTCATATTTGGAGGACAAACAAGGACCGTTGGATCAGGGCTTTTGTTCATGGAGCAAACCACATTAGCAAAAGGGCATAGTGGCAGACCACGTCAGAATTCCACGTCAGCAGTCTACATCAGCAAGGACACATGGCACAGTCAGAGAACAGAAAGTGTCAAGATGAAATCAACATTTCAAGTACATGCAAATCATGAATCTGAGTGACACATGGAAACTGCTCGGCTTGTGACATGTCATCGAGTGACGCAAGAGTTATGTCACTCCAAGATTTTTGCTTCAAGAGGTTTACCACTAGTACTCGCCCAAAGACCCGAAGTCCCAATTTCTAAAGACCCGAAGTGGACACGAGACGTCCGATCTGAATATCACTTTGGAAGCAATCTCATCTTTCGATATACTACAATGGAAGGATAGTGTAAGTGAAAATGTTAACCAACAACAAGTGGTCTCCACCGTCTGATGGCTAACTCAGTAGGTGATCACTTCAGAGGAAAGAACAGGCTGAGATTTGAAATCTCTGAAGTCCAGAGACCAAAGGAGATCTCGATTGTTAATCTGAGAGGGACACATGTCAGAGGCCTGTCAGCTCCGAAAGATTGATGTACATAGGAAAGAAAGGATTGAGAATCTAAATCTCTAAATTCTAGAGACCCGAAGGCAATCTCTACCATTGATCTAATGTCAGGGGTACTACCAACCGTTGATCAAAATATAGTGGAAGGATAGCATAATCATAATAGACAAAGTCACGGAATAAAAGGTGGGCATACATCTCATTGCTTGATTAAGTCCTAGACGTTGGATTAAGAAATGAAGGATGACTATAAGGATGAACATTAAACCAATAATTTGGTTCCGAGATCTAATGTGAAACATCTCATCTATTCGGATATTCTGATTTGGAATTTTCAAAAGGTTTGAATCCCAAAAGTTTTGAAGGGAAAAGTGTCGAAGTTATGAAAGTCGTCCATTTCAAGAGAATGAATCGTAGTCGTTGAATTGAAAAGTGCTCGATAAGACTAAAGTGTATGGTCACTACCAGTGGTCATGTGAAAGGAAGGGTCTTAGCAAGAAACGCTAGTGCATGTTGCAAATTTTTTCTCAGGAAGGGAAAAGGTGCCAGAGGAACGAACGCACATAAATTCTCTCTATAACTGTCGAAAAGGATTGATTGTAACTGCCAAAAATGAAGTGATTTCATTTGATAGATATTTTGAGGAGTTGTACGGTGACTGCCAGAGGATATGAAGAGTCTTGAGGTAACTTCCAATCAAGTAAAGATTCATCATTTAGAAAATTGACAAATGGAAATGCATCGAAGACTTGAACTGCAAAAGAAGAAGAAGAATCTTAGGGTAACGACCATTGATGAAGAACATACTCAGGATGATGCCAGAGAGGACAAAGAGTTGAGTGTATTCCCTGGCATAGGATTCGGCATGATAAATATGCACAGAATGGAGAAGAGATGGTTTCTTTTGTGGAGAGTTATTGATGTGGGTACAAGCATGTTGTGTGAAAGAGATGAAATGCACAAGAGAGGCGTAGCACATTGAATGGAAATAATACACTGAGCATAAAGCACAGAAGAAAAAGATAGATAAGAAATTCTTATCTGAGGGAGGAAGAGAAAGCTGAGGTGTGCATTCAGAGACAGAGTAGAAGAACAAAAATCTCAAGGAGATGCGAGTAGGAAGACACTGATGCAGGGAAAGAAGAGCAGTGCAACAGAAGAGTGATGAGACTGGTAAGCCTTTTGACAAAAAATGTACCACTGTAATAAGGTTCAGGAACAAATCTTTTATATTCAGGGTTATAGGGAGGTACTAGGGAGGATTGTTTTCCTCATATTTTCAAGTGGGTACTTGAACACGGGGAGTTGTAGCTTCCATCTGGTTGTAGCCAGAAAAACTAGGGTGGTGCAAGGGAGAACTATTGTTCTCTTTTATACAAGTTGGTGCCTATGTAGCTGTAAGTTGGTGCTTTCATCCAGTTGGTGTTGGAACACTCAGGGAGTTGGTGCTTCCTTCTAGTGGGTACTAGAGAAACTAGGGATTTGGTGCTTCCTTCTAGTGGGTGCTAGAGAAACCAGGGAGTTGGTGCTTCCTTTTAGTGGGTGCTAGAGAAGCCAGAGAGTTGGTGCTCTTAGCAAGTTGCAGCTTGTAAAATAGATTTTGTAGCCTCAAGAGGATTTGGAGCTCCCAAGAATGATAATGTATATAAAATAAAGATTACTTATCATATCTAGAAGAAGAGGTTTCTCCCTTTATGGGTTTCCTTAGGAAATATATGTCTCTGTATATTTCATGTGTGTGATTGATGTTGAATATTATATTGTTTACCTCAATGCATTATTTTGATCGTCATTGAGTGTTCTCTAAAGTGTTTGAAATGGGAATAATTTTTTAAGCACAATAACAACTAATTCACCCCCCCCCCTCTCAGTTGTCCAACAATTGGTATCAGAGAAAGTTCCCTTTATTTAAGGGTAGATCCTAGAGCTTAAACATGGCTAGCCATGGAGGAACTTCAACCAATAAGGAACCCGTATTCAATGGAACAAAATTTGGCTTCTGGAAAGTTAGGATGAGAACCTGCATAATGGCTTTAGGTTCGGATGTCTGGGATGTGGTAGAGACTAGTTATGTAAAGATGGATGTACTAGATTCTAAGGATGACAAACTAGAATTCAGCTTCAATGCTAAGGCTATGAATGCTATTCTGAGTGAGCTTGTAGAAGAATAATTTGTAAAAGTTATGCACTTAGAATCTACCAAAGAAATGAGGGACAAACTCATTAGCAGTTATGAAGGAAATGAAAAGGTAAAGGATTTGAAGCTTCAAACTTACAGAGTACATTTTGAAGAGCTACATATGAAAGAAGATGAAATTTTTGGGAAGTACTTTCTAAGAGTTGAAGAACTAGTAAATGCAATGAAATATCTTGGTGAAAAAATTGAGGAAGCCTCTTTAGTTCAGAAAATTTTGAGATCTTTGCCAAATAGGTTCAACCCAAAGGTCTTTGCTATAGAAAAACTTACTGATCTAAAAGATTTGTATTTTGATCAACTTATAGGAACGTTGACTGCATATGAAATGAGGATAGGTAAATATAAATCCACCAATAAAGAATATTCTTTTAAAGCAAATAAGAATGATGAATCTGAGCCTGATGAAATTGAAGAAAAAATTGTGAGAAGACAAAAGAAAGGATCAGGCAAGTATAAAGGAAAGTTTCACTTCAAATGTTTTAATTGTGGAAATATAGGTCACTTTGCATCTAAGCGTCCACAAAAAAATAAGGACCAAAACTCGGAAGGTGAAGAGAAGTACAAACCCAAAAGATTTGATAAAAACAAAATTTTATGTGTAAACAATGATGACTCTTCATAATACACAGATAGTGACTCCTCTTGTGAAGATAAGTTAAATGAATTTGTGTTTAAGGACAAAGATGATTATGATAATAAAATCACAGGAAGTGATGTTAATGATGAAGAAGCTATGGTTTACTTGGTAGGAGAGTTGATTAGTGCTTTGGAAGAGATTGACAGACTCAAGCTTAAGAAGAGAAAGAAAAAACAATTGTTGATAGAGTTCGAGAAAGGAAGTAAAAAATCAAATGAAGAATTTTCCCTACTTAAAGTGGAATTAGAAGAGGCAAAGAAAATAGAGGACATTCTGAAACAATAGTTATCAGAGAAGAAGGAAAGATGTGAAACTCTAGAAGAAGGAGTAGTTAAAACTAGAAAAGAGTTGGAGAAGTTTCAAGCCTTGTATCACCAGAATATGTCGAGCATCAAAGCCTTAGAAGGATTAGCCACCATTCTAAATTAGAAAAGGAATCCAAAGTTGAAAACCGATTTGGGTTATGAAGAGGGATCAAGTAGTGGCCATCCAACCAACAAATCATCCATCAAGTTTGTCAAATCTACAACCAATGACAACAACAAACCTGTAGAAACAAAGCAAGTTAATCAACCACCAAGGAGGAGTAAAGGAAAAGGTGCCAGAACTGAATCTGTAGATCAAAGAAATAATACAACCTTTTCTCAAGGAAATCATCTGCATGGAATAAATCGACATGCTCAAAGAAGACAACCATTTTCCAGGTACAAAGCTTTTTTCTATGGATATTGTTTCTATTGCTCTAACTTTGGCCACAAAGCTATAAATTGTTCCTTAAGATTTAGACATGAGCAATCAAGACACCCAAGGAATAAATATCTTCCATAACAAAGAATGAGACAACCAAGTAACAAACAAACATAGATTGAAAATTGTCAAATTATGTTTAGAGACATGCAACTGAGGAGGTCAAGAAATAATAAACAGTCAATGAGTAGACAACGTTGCAACACTCACTTTGACTTATTGAACAATGAGCTTGAATGTTATAAATGTCATAACTTTGTACACAACGCTACAAAATTCCATCTGAAGAATTACAAAGAAGATCCAAGGATAAATCTCTTTGCTAGAAATGCCAGCACATAGAAAAAGAAAGATAGTGAAAAATGTGGTCTAGTACTTTCAACTCAAAAAAAAAGGGACTCTTGGAATATAGACAGTGGATGTTCCAAGCACATGACTAGAAACAAGGATAAGATTTTGTCTATGAGTAAAAGAAAAACAAAAAATGTGACCTTTGAAGAAGATTGTAAGGTAAAAAATGTAAACTCGGGACAAGTGGTGGCTAAAGGCATAAGGACAGATAATGATGTTGATATTGAATCCTCCCATGCAAGAAAAGAAGAATTAGAAGAAGAATCATGTCATAAGTTGGAAGATGAAGTTGTGAATATTAGAAAGAACATTGAGAATTCAAACACCCAAATCAAGTTCTTGAAGATTTCCATGATCTTGGATGAGATCTTGGATAGTTAGAGATCACCAAATGACAAATCCGGTATTGGATACAACAAGGAAGAAATTAGTACTCTTAAGAAACATGATGCAAGTCCTTCATTTGTAAAAAGGAAAAGCAGGTATGACTCAGGTTTTTCATGTTCAAAGAATTAAAGAAATATTGTAATATTTAGAGGATCAGATCAAGAAGGACACCCAGAAGCTACTCAGACACCTCAAAGTAAGTTTAGAAGAGAGACACCTTCATGCATGAATCAAAGAAGGTATGAGAGTGTGTGTAACAGTTATTGTTTTCCCTTGTGATGAATATGGTCATAAAAGCCTTGGATTTTAGGCATCATAGAATAAAAATGAAGTTGTTGTAATAGAAGATTGGAGAAGAGTGACACGGGGAGTCATTCAGTTATGAAAAGAAAAGGTTTATGAATGAGTCCCAATAAGAGAGGCGAGCAATATTGAGTCTGCTGTAGAGGAGATAGCTGAAGCTGAAGATGAACAGGTCCAAGAATCAGAAGGAAAAGACTCTAAGTTAGATACAAATACACTACAGGACTCAAATAAGATAATCCATTCAGTAAGGGGGAGTATGTATTGGTTGAATATCTGATACCTCCCAAAAGTACTGCAACATCTTAGGGGGAGCATGTTTTCTTTGACATTGATGTCAAAAGGGGATAAAAGGAGTGGTCCAGATGCTACAGTTGGTGGTCCAAATAGACTAGCGCAACCTTTGAGGGTTGCCATAAATTCCAAAGGGAGAGATTGTTGGCATGTTTACAGGAAGAAGTGTGATTTTCATCGATGGAAAGAACAACAATGACGATGGTATGTTTACAGGAAAGAAATGCAACAATGAGGAAAGTAGTAATGATGGAAAAAAGGGAAAGCATAAGTTTAGGAGAAGAAGAGAATGGGGATTAAAGCTCAGGAGAGTTAATAAATGAAGATCAAAAGCTCAGAAGAGATGGTGCGATACAAATCAGATCAAATCGAGACCGTCGGATATGCAAGTTAGATCAACCGCAGGGATGCATTGCGGGGAGAAAAACAGGAATTAAACTACTCGTCAGTTACAATCCCACAATCTGTCTAGATCGTCATATCTCATAGCTTCGAAGATATACGACTGTGGTTGATCCAACAAACAATGCTTTTAAGTCATATTAAATCATGACCGTTGGATGCGTAATCACCAAATATATGACAGGGATGAATTGCAAAGATTGAAAGGAGAGTTAAACATCATGTTTTTTCCCATCCCGCAATTACTCAGGACCATCTGATCTTATAGCTTCGAAGATCAACGATTGTGGTTAACTCACCAATATCTCACATCTTCCCGTTGTGGAGTTGGGTGACGAGTTAAAAAACTTGCATATTGTGGTTGTGCAATCATTCTTGATTGTGGATGTGTTTTAAGAAACTTCACAACCATTGGATCATTTTTGAGTGGAAGGATAGGATAAGCGAGAAAAACGTTTGAGAATTCAATTATGCGAATTCTCGTCATTCGTCGAATCACTTTCAAGTGGAAGGATAGGATAAGTTAGCAAATTTTCATCGCAGAAAGATCAAGCTGTCGATATGAGAACATGAATGATGAACAACATTTAGTTCGAGTCTAAAGATGTGAAGAGGTTACACTCAAGAAAGTTTGAGATGTGAAATTCCTGGAATGCGAATTTATGTTAGCTGTCTCATCAATTTTGAGTGGAAGGATAGGATAAGATACAAATATGCATTACAGAAAAATAGAGTCATTATCCAAGATCCTGATCGAATGAGTAGCATTCACTTTGGATCTAAATTTGCGAGGAGTTTACGCTTCGGAAGGTTTGAGATGTGAAATACCTGAAGCCCGAAAATCCAAAATGAATGAGAACTGTCAGATTTGGAGGACAAACGAGGACCGTTGGATTAGGGTTTTTGGTCACGCAACAGACCACATCGACAGACCATGTTAGCAAGAGGGAATAGTAGTAGACCAAATTAGTATTCCACATCAGTAGTCTACGTTAGCAAGGACATGTGGCATAGTCAGAGAATGACAAGTGTCAAGTTGAAATCAACATTTCAGGTACGTGTAAATCACAAATCTGAGTGACACATGGCAGTTTCTTGGCTCATGACACATCATTGAGTGACGCAAGAGTTACATCACTCCGAGAGGTTTTTTTCGGGAGTTTTACCACTAGTACTTGCTCAGAGACCTGAAGTCTCGATTGTCAAATACCCGAAGTGGACACGAGACATATGATCTAAAGATCACTTCAGGAGTAGTCTCATCCATCAATATACTACAGTGGAAGGATAGTGTAAGTGAAAACATTAACCAATAGAAAGAGGTATCCACCCTCTGATGACTGACTCAACAGATGATCACTCTGGAGGAAAGAACGGGTTGCGATTTGAAATCTCTGAAGTTCAGAGACCTGAGGAAATCTTGACCGTTAATCCAAGAGGGACACACGTCAGAGGCCAGTCAACCCCTGAGTATTGACGTACGAAGGGAAGAAAGGGTTGAGACTCTAAATCTCCAAAGTCTAAAGACCCAAAGGAGATCTCGTCCATCGATTTGTTGTCAGGGGTACTATCAACTGTTGATCAAAATACACTGGAAGCATATCATAAGCATAATAGACAAAGTCACAGAATAAAAGGTGGCCATACATCTCATTTCTCGATTAAGTCTTGGTCGTTGCATTAAGCAATGAAGGATTACTATAAGGATGAAAGCTAAACCATTGATCTAGTTCCAAGATGTAATGTGAACCATATGATCTGTTCGGATATTCTGATTCGGAAGTTTCGAAAGGTTTGAATCCCAAAAGTTTAAAAGGGAAAAGTGTCGAAGTTATGACAATCATCCATTTCAGGAGAATGAATCATGGTTGTTGAATTGATAAGTGCTTGATAATCCTAAATCTTATGGTCACCTCCAGTGGTCACATGAAAGGAAGGGGCTTAGAAAGAAAATCTAGTGCCTGCTACGAAGTTTTTCTCAGGAAGGAAAAAGGTGCCAAAGGAACGAGCACGCAAAAGTTCTCTCTGTAACTGTCGGAATGGATTGATTGTAACTACCAGAAACAAAGTGATTGCATCTGCCAGAGAATTCAAGGAGCTGTAGTGTGAATCCCAAAGGAGTCGAAGAGTGTCGAGGTAATTTCGAGTGAAGTGAAGATTCATCATTTAGAAAATTGACAGATTGAAATGTGTTGAAGACTTGAACTGCCAAAGAAGCTAAAGAATCTCAGGATAACAACCATTGATGAAGAACAGACTCAGGATGATCACTAGAGAGGATGAAGAGTTGAGTGTATTCCTTTCTAAAGTATTTGGCATGATAAATATGCATAGAACAGAGAAGAGAAGGTTGTTGTTGTGGAGAGTTATTGATGCGGGTAGAGGCATGTTGTGTGAAATATTTGAAACACACAGAAGAGGCATAGCACATTGAAAGGAAATAATACATAGAGCATTAAGAGTAGAAGAAAGAGATAGTGCATAAATGATTATCTAAGAGAGGAACAAAAAGATGAGGTGTGCATTCAAAGACAGATCAGAAGAACAAAAATCTCAAGGAGATGTGAGTAGGAAGACACTGATGCAAGCAGAGCAGTGCAGTGCAACAAAATAATGATGAGACTAGTAAGCCTTTTGACAAACATTGTATCGTTGTAATAAGGTTCAGGAACAAAGATTTTATATTCAGGGTGGTAGGGAGGTGCTAGGGAGGACTGTTGTCCACAGATTCTCAAGTGGGTGCTTGAACATAGGGAGTTGTATCTTCCATGTGGTTGCATCTAGAAAAACCACAGTGGTAGGGTGGTGCAAGGGAGAACTATTGTTCTTTGTTATACAGGTTGGTGCCTGTGTAACTAGAAGTTGGTGTTGGAACACTCAAGGATTTGGTGCTTCCTTCTAGTGGGTTCTAGAGAAACCAGGGAGTTGTTTCTTCCTTCTAGTGGGTGCTAGAGAAACCAGGGAGTTGGTGATTCCTTCTAGTGGGTGCTAGAGAAACCAGAGAGTTGGTTCTCTCAACAAGTTGTATCTTGTAAAACAAAGGTGTAGCCTCAACATGAGTTGGATATCCCAAGAATGATAATGTACAGAAAATAAAGATTACTTATCATATCAAGAAGAAAAACTTTTTCCCTTTCTCGGTTTCCTCAGGAAATATCTATCTCTATATATTTCATGTGTGTGATTGATGTTGAATATTCTATTATTTACCTCATTGCATTATTGTGATCATCATTGAGTGTTCTTTAAAGAGTTTAAAATGGGCATAATTGTTTAAGAATAGTAAAAATTGATTCACTCCCCCCTCTTAGTTGTCCAACACCATTAGATGAGGCTCATGACCCAGATGAGGATCCACCAAGTGATCGCATCGAAGCTCTAGCTGTAACTCCTATGGAACCAGAGGAACCTGTCATATCGCTTCATGCACTCTCAGGTATTTTTTCCCTGTAGACATCGAAGGTCAGGGGCTACACCAAACATCGGACAGTGGTGGTGTTGATTGATAGTGGTAGCACCCATAATTTTATTCATCGCAGGCTTGTTGATGAGATCCATTGTTTTTTCCTCCTTCTTTCTAATTTCAAATCCTCATTGCTAATGGTGGTACTATGAAGTGTGGGGGCCTTTGTGACAATGTCAAAATCAGAATGGGTGATTATAATATGAAAACCCACATGTTCTCTATTTACATCGGTGGTTGTAATATTTTATTAGTAGTGGAATGGATTCTCACTCTAGGGCCAATCATAATGGATTATCAATAATTATATATGATCTTCACCCGATATTCTTACCCATATACCCTCCAAGGTCTCAAAGTGGGCTCTCTTGAAATCATCATCTCTCACAGGATGGAAAAACTATTGAAGAAAGGAAACCATGGTGTTATTGCTCAATTTAATTCCATCCATCTCACTAAACAAGCCTCTCAGGTAGTTCCTCCAAGCCTGCAACTCATCTTGGACAAGTACCCCAAGGTCTTTGATATTCCCACAACCTTACCTCCCTCTAGGGGTAAGCATGATCATAGCATCCCTCTCCTTCTGAGAAGTCAACCCCCCAATGTACATTCTTACAGATACCCATTTTATTATAAAAATGAAATAGAAAATATAGTACAAGAATTATTGGAGGCGGGGGTAATTCACCCTAGTAGTAGCCCATATTCTTCACCAGTAGTGATGGTCTTAAATAAAGAAGGTACTTGGCACATGTTCCCTGATTTTCATGCCCTGAATAAACTAACCATCAAAGTTAAGTTTCTCATTCCTTTCATTGGTGATCTATTCAGTGAACTCCAAGGTTCTTGTGTATTCACCAAATTATACCTTCGCTCCAGATATCAACATATCCAAATGAAAGAGGTAGATATTCAGAAGACTGCTTTCATAATTCATGGAGGACATTATGAATTCTTGATCATGCCTTTTGGTCATTTCAATGCCCCATCCACCTTCTAAAGTCTCCTGAATAAATGATTGAAATTGCAAGATACCAGATATAATAAATATGCAAAACATAAATAAAATGCTAGAAATGGATGAATAACAGTAATATAACCAGCATAATCTCCACAATAACACAGTAATGATATAAGAACAATAGCAGAAATAGCACTTTGATTCAGAAAGCAATGTTCACGGGCCTCTTCGAGGGGGAAACCTCTAGTCGAGCAGCGTTGTGTTACAATAATATCCAAGATAGGGTTTTCATACCCTTGACCCTTATTTATACTAAATATGTCTATCAAGAGAAGCATCTAGAGGAAGATCCTTCTAGAAGAGGAAGCTTCTATTAGGTCTTCTTACATCCGCCTTATTCTATTTTATTGAAAGGCCTTATTAATATTGAACTTTATTACATCTAAATATATTGATCTACCTATGTGCAGGTTAGGACCCTAACATGTTCGCCCCCTTAAAAAAAGCCTTGTCCTCAAGGCTGGAGATGTGGAAACTGTTGCAGAATGGTAGTTGCTTCCCAAGTGGCATCTGCTGGAGTCATATGTTTCCACTGGACTAGCACTTCTTTGATGGTTCTCTAACACAAGCGACACTCATGCTGGTCCAAAACTGCTTCGGGCTATAGCCAAATGGATCCTTCTTCAGCTAACCCTGGAAATTTGGTCTGAATTTGGCACCTAGTTCCAATCACCTTCTTTAAGCATGAAACATGAAAAACATGATGTAGCTTTGACTAACTGGGCAGAGCTAACTGATATGTGACTTGTCCCACATGCTTGAGAATGGTATAAGGACCATAAAATGTGGGCACTAGCTTCTATCAATGCTCGGCCTTGAGGGAAGTTTGCTTGTATGGTTGCAGTCACAAAAACACATGATCCCCTTCTGTAAATTGACGTTCAGAGTGACCTTGATCTACTTGTTGCTTGATGCAATTCTGCACCATGACCAAGTTCTCTTTAAGGGTACGAAGAATATCCTCTCGAATTGTAAGTGTTTGGTCAACAGCCTGGACCTTCGATGTACCCGGTAAGTATGAGAGAACTGAAGGTGGCTTCTGTCCATATACCGATTCAAAAGGAGTCATGCGAGTAGCTGTATGGTAGGAAGTGTTGTACCACCATTTGGATAGGGGTAACCATTGAGCCCACTGATGTTGTTTTTCAGAGGCAAAACACCTCAGATATGTTTCCAAACACTTGTTCACAACTTTTGTTTGACCATCATTCTGGGGATGATAAGTTGTGCTAAGATGCAATTGGGTGCCCTGTAGCTTAAATAGTTCTTGCCAAAAATTTCTTGTGAAAGTTGGGTCATGATCATAAACAATAGAGTGTGGCATGCCATGAAGCTTGAAGACCTGGTCCATGAAAATTTGAGCCATCGTGGATTCAATAAATGGGTGTTGAAGAGCGCAGAAATGAGCATACTTGGAAAGGCAATCCACAACCACCATTATGACTGATTTATTCCCCAATTTGGGTAAGCCGGTAATAAAGTCCATAGAGATATCCTTCCAAATAGCAGGTGGAATCGGAAGCAGTTGTAGTGTGCCCAGAGATTTGACTGTTTCTCCCTTGTTGCATTGACACACCTCACATTTAGCGATAAAATTATGGATGTCATGTTTCATACCATCCCATAAAAAAGAACATTTGACCCTGTCATATGTTTTGGTGAACCCTGAGTGCCCCGCTGTGGGTGTAGCATGAAGCTCATAAAGTACCATGGATTTAATCTTTGAATGTTTAATTAAATACAAATGGCCTTTGTATCGAAGCTCATCCTGGAGCCAAGAGTACCCTAGGGGAGCCGAAGCCTTGGTCTATAATTGTTGGATCAGATGCAAACTTTTGGGGTCTTGAAACCATTCCTGGCGCACATCTTGGAGCCAATCAAGTACAATGAAGGAAAGAGAAAAAAGGGATCCTTCTTCTTCATATTTTTGGGACAGTACATCCGCCACTACATTATCTTTGCCCTTCTTGTAAATGATCTCATAATCATATTCAAAGAGCTTAGTCACCCATTTTTGTTTCTCCGGGGAGGAAATGCATTGTTCCATAAAGTACTTGAGGCTTTGATGGTTGGTCTTAATTTGGAAGTGTTGCCCCAAGAGATAAGGGTGCCACAGATCAACGACATGTAGAATAGCCAACATTTCCTTTTCATAAATGGGTTTGACCAGATTCCTTTCAGACAGTTTCTTGCTGGTGAAGGCTAAAGGTCGACCCTCTTGCATAAGGACAATGCCAATTCCTTTCCTTGAGGCATCACATTCCAACACAAATGTCTTTGTGAAATCAGGAAGGGCTAGAACTAGAGTGGTTCACATGGTTGTCTTCAAGGTTTGAAAATCTTGAGAAACAACTGGAGTCCAAGTGAAAGAGTTCTTTTTTAGGAGAGCAGTGAGAGGTGCTGCAATCTTTCCGTAGTTCTTAACAAACTTGCAATAATACCCTGATAAGCCCAGAAATCCATGCAAGCTTTTGAGAGTCTTTGGGTGCGGCTAGTCTTGCATAGCTTCAATCTTTTTCGGATCCACCCTGACGCCATCCTTGCCAACCAAATGACCCAAGTATTCTACTTTTGAGGCACCAAAAGCACATTTAGACTCTTTCAGGAAAAGTTGGTGCTAAGAGAGTAGATGGAGAACTTGATCCACATGAGTAAGATGGTATGTCTAGGTTTTTCTATAGATGAGGATATCATCAAAGAAAACTAAGACAAAATGACGGAGAAAGGGACGAAAGACATGATTCCTGAGGCTTTGGAAGGTGGAGGGGGCATTACACAAGCCAAAGGGCATGAACAAAAACTCATAGTGGCCCTCATGAGTGCGAAAGGCCATCTTGGGAATGTCTACCTCTTTCATACATATCTGGTGATAGCCCAGGCGAAGATCAAGTTTAGTAAAGAATTGGGCGCCACTCACTTCATCCAGGAGGTCATCAGTGACAGGAATGGGAAATTTGTCTTTAATGGTCAGTTTGTTGAGGGTACGGAAGTTAGGACACATTCTCCAAGAACCTTATTTCTTTAGGACCATGACTACAGGAGAAGAGTAAGGGCTCGTACTAGGGCAGATAACACCTAAATTAAGGAGTTCCTGGACCATTTTTTCAATTTCATTTTTTTGTGAAAAGTGGTGGCGATAGGGACAGATATTGGGATGAAGGCTTCTGTGTACAAGGGGAATGAAGTGATCATGAACACCGTGGGAAGGAGGGAGTCCTTGGGGAGTGGAAAATACCATTTGATGTTTAGAAAGGAGGGCTTGGAGATCATGCGACACCAGGGGTGTCTTTGTTGCTTGTATGGCATGGAGTTGGGCAATGACACCAGAATGACCTTTTATTAGCATCTTTTCCATGTGATGGGAACTAATGACCTCAGGTGAACCAACAGTGATGCCTTGGAATTTATATTGGTGGCCTTCCTGTTCAAATTGCATGGTTAATGCCTTAAAATCCATGAGAATGGGACCCAAAGTTCTTAGCCAGTCTGCACCCAACACAATGTCACAACCACCCATGTTGATAGCAAGCATATGGGATTTTAGGTGGTAGTCACCGATTTGGAGACACACATTTTCACAATTCCCTCCACATTTCATGGAACCACCATTGGCAATCATGATTTGGAAATTGTTGACAGCATGGATGTAGCAATGAGTTTCTTGGGCAATGTGGCAATGAATTAAATTATGGGTGCTTCGACTATCAACCAGAATGATGACCTTCTGATGATTGATGTAATCGATTAACTTGAGGGTTTGAGGAGCAGAGAAACCAGTGAGAGCATTGAGGGAAATGATGGGTTCGACTTCGGGAGGGTCTGAGGGAGGGGTTATGTCAGTGATTTCAGGTGACTTAGACACAAGGGGAGTTTCAACATCCTCTTACGAAATATCCTCATAGATGGCCATAAAAAGATTTTGTTCTTTACACTTGTGGCCCGAGAAATATTTGTCATCACAATTATAACAAATGCCTTTGAGATGACGTTCATCCATTTCATCCCTAGTCAATTTTTGGATCTTTAATGGGGCAGGGGAGGTAGTGGGAGTGACGGGTTTAGGGCGAGGGATAAAGGAAGGTTTTCAGTTTTGAGAGGATACAAACTGTTGTGCTTCTTTATCTCTTTTAGTATCCTCCACCCAACTCGAGGGTCGAGCCATGAGGACATGGGCCCGAATCTCCTCCTTGAGGCCACTGATAAATCACTCTTGAAAGAAAGAATCAGTGATGCCCTTAGTTCGAAAATCCAGGCGCTCAAAGGTAGCTATGAAGTCTTCTATTGTTTTGGATTGTTTCAACTTTGTCAAATGACCCAAATGGTTGGTTTCTTTGTCAAAGCATTCATAAAGCTCATTCACAAATTGGGTCCAAGAAATATACCCTTGACGGGAAGTCTTTCTCCATTGCCACCATTGCAAACATTCTTGATCTAGATGGAGAACACCATACCAGAGTTTGGCCAAGTCATATGTTATTCTGTATAAAGAGAAATAATGTTCCATTTGGGTGACCCAATCAGTGGGGTCCAAGCCATCAAATTTGGTCACATCCACCCGCGGAAGGTGTAGGTCACGTTGAAAGTGATGGGGCTGAAAGGTATGGGAATGGGAGGAATGTTCTCCTTCGGTCTTTGGAGGTGCTTAAGAGAAAGGGTCATCTGTAGGGATCTTCAGTTTGGTGCAGAGTGATGCAAAGACAAATTCAAGCTGGGTGGTCAGTTCTTGTTTGACTTCCTCCATTGAGGACTGCATGGTTGTATTTATGGTTGTATTGATGGATGAATCGA
>SNQJ01S0090729.1:32880-46096 GCA_010110895.2 Picea sitchensis
TATTAGTAATATATCCTCAAGTGATGACTAATGAGTTAGTTAATATTGCCTAGCCTATTCATCATGCATGATTTTAGGATCTAGAGAAAATCTCTCTATGAGGTGGCATCACCCATTGTACTATAAATATGTAACATTGGAGTGAATAATTGAAGTGTTGGCTTGTGAGCCTTTTCCACCATGTTGTTGTTCTTCTCTATATTTTATTAATTGGTATCAGAGCCATGGTGAAAATATGGTGATAATATCAGAGCTGGATTGGGCATAAGTCCCTCACTGGAGTGCCCAGGGACATGGGAAGAGAAGAGAAATAGTGTGTTTTCTGTGTTAAGATTTTTGCATGACTGCTTGGATTGATTTGTTTGTTGAGGGAAGAGATCTACATGTGTGCGTAGGAGATTGGAAACCTATGTGAAGGTGATTGACATCCATTGTAAGATCATTTGTTGCGTGATGAAAGATCATTGATAGCAGTGTATAGATAGTTACAACAACATGGAGGAAACATTCGCAGGTTTTGGGTAACAAATACATATTTGTTTCTTGATTATTCTCTCTTTTATAGATCTATGAATCATTCACTTTGCCATGGATATGTATAGAAAAATAGTTTTCATTTCATGTAAAGAAAAATAAGTGTAGATGTGTAGCGCATCCTCTGTTTACAGTATAGTCCATAGACCAGCGACTCCAAGATCGTGGCCTCTCTCGCACCGGTGCCTCCCTTCTACATTGGCACTCATGGCATCCTGATCCATGGCAGTACTACCTCAGATCATATCCTCATACAGGCTATAGGTCAACCTTTGGCCCTAGATAAAATTTACTCATGTGGGCGATCTGCCAGCAGTCAAAAGTCAGGATTTGGATAGATCGTGGCTTTGAGGGAGAGTAGAATTTGACCTCAAAAATTAGAGTTATTTAATACACTCAGATTGTCCTCTACAGTGTGGACATGCCCTCCGTGTTTGTTGTACCTACGGACTCCTTTTGGATCTATGCCTGACAACATTTAAACATCGTTGGCTCTGCTCTTACGCTCCGATCCAGAGCTTGGATCTACCTTTGTTTGTATGTTGGAGACATCGTGGCCCATGGGTCATGTGCCTCTATTCCAATTCATTTGCAGTGATTACCATAGCCTAGTTGGTGGCACACTGGCACTTGTGGGTGGCTCATTACATTTTTTAATGCCCTTAGTGCTCACAACCAAAGTTCTTACCATTGTGTGTGATGTGTGGTGATTCTAGAGATCGTGATAAGATGTGACTAGGAGTGGATTGCATTGGAGGCCTGCATCGACACCAATCTGGCAAATACCAAGGTTGTATTGTCCCTCCATTAACAACGATCTATATAAAATGTCTCCATGACAACTTCTTAAGTCAGCAGCCTCAACATATGGCCCCGTATGAGCATGGGAACGAGCTTGGTAAGGTCGGATTGCAGAGTGTCTTGGCAGTTATTTTTTGTCAATCAGAAAATCAAAATAGCGCGTGGCACCGACAACAGTCTCAAGGATCTCTTCATCAACAATTTTCTTAACTAACATGCCCTTCACTCGATGTGGTTATGACAAGTTATTATAGATTGCAGTCCTTGGTGGTACATAATCGCATAGATCTCCCATGATTTCCAGATCTCCAGCAGGCAGCACATGACTTTTAACAAGTAATCGATTAAGATATTCTTGTTTTTTGCACCAATTTGGCAGTGATACAATCCAACGATCCTGCTATCCAATCAAATCTAGTGATCCAGATCCACTTTGCAACATTTTTGAAGCCTGGCCAATATATTTTGCGCTAAGATCTCCACGTGCCTCCAATGGTTGTGTGCATCAACGTGTATATTTTAAAATATTATATGCCAAAAATTAAATCAAAATTTTATTGGCATTGGGAATTATAAGGAAAAGACAAAGTATTAAAGTTTTTTTTTTTTTTTTTAATAAATGTACATTTCAAGGGGGCAACTAGAATATCATTGTATCAAGAATAATAAAAGTTCATTTTTTGTGGTGTTGAAGCATCCTAGATCTGCTTGAAATTGAATAAGGGGATCTTAGGTACACCTTGTGTAGTGTGTCGATGATTTTCTTATGGTTGTTTTATTAGCTGATTTTGTGTCTAGTTTTGACACTTGTAACCAATTGCATAACACAACACACAAAGTACTAAGTCAAGAAGTTACAATCAAAAGCATATGATCGAGCACATACAAGCACAAATTCATGCCAATCAAGCAATTAATGAAAGGTGCAACTCATTATTGAAAGGTGCAACACATCAAAGGTGGACTGGACTCTAAAGCTCCAAAACACATTCAAATTTGAAGATTAATTCAACTTCAGAATCACGATTTATTGTAACTTGCAAAATGTCCTTTTGTAAGTTTACTTGTCTTTTTAAAATCAAATTTAGTTGATTAAATTTGTCATAAGGTGCATTTTTGGCTGAGCCCAACATCCTAGAGTCATTTTGAGTCATAATTGACAAACATGAGTACTTGAAACTCAAATCATTGTAATACTTTGGGATGCATTTTCAGTGGTAACCAACATCCTCAACTTCCTGGAAGCAAGTTCAAGCAAGGCAAGTTCAAGTGAGCGTGAATAGAAAACGAGCGTGAAGTTCAAGTGAGTGATTCAAGTGAACGAGTTGCAAATAAACCTTCTTCTATCGAGTCAAATTGTAATCACAATCTACCTACACAAGGAGACCTCATTTAGTGTTTTTGAAATGGATCAAAGTCTCGAATTATTAGAGTTGCTGAACACTCTAATAAACACCACTGAAGACAACAAAGAGACATTGAACAAAGAAACTCTTCAATCAATTCTAACTTGTTTGCAAGTGACACAAGCTAAATTTAGACTTCTTCAATCTCTATTCCAACTATTGAATGATGAGTTGACTGATCTCAAAAATCAACAGCCATTGAATTGTTCTGAACTAGTTTTTGTTCAAAACAACCCTCTCTATGATGATAATGATGATGATAATGATGTTTTTAATAAACAACCAGTGAAGGAACAACACAGTGATACAAATTCAGAATCAGTTTCAGACGAAGTTGAATCTATTCATGAACCTACATTTCAAGAGTTTTCTTTTGATTTCAGTGAAGAAAACCTTTCAATGATGCATCAACATGTAGTAAATCCACTTCCATGGATTTCAAAGAAACAGGTTCAAAATACTCTTTCCAAGCCCATCATCAGACCTTGGGAAGAAATCATTTACAACAAGAATAGAACATGACTTGGATATGACAAGGAATTTACCTTTCATATTCCCAATTATTCCAGACCAATCAAGTTCCATAGTGTTGGATTCCTTCAAGAAGCTTCAACTTACCTGCTCAAGTTCAGCATCAGAATGATACGTGCCAACACTGTAATCGAGTTGGTCACAAGGAGAATCAGTGTTTTGATCTCCATCCTTGCCAGCATTGTGGCAAGCATAACCATTCTTCATATAGATGTTCAACACTGAAGAAACCTGCAAGATTGAAAATTCACTATGAGTGGATTTATCCTTGGCAATGGTCATCAACAACCAAGCGATTATATAAGTCTTACTATAGAATTCAATCTCGAGTAAAGACCAATATTGCAGCACATAACATTTTTGTACCTCACATAAGTGGTCCTCTGATGGCATAGCTTTCGAGCATGGCCCTCACGGGATGAGATAACATGTGGTTTTTTCTGCATGCCCACTTTGTGTTGTACTCAAATGAAACAAGTATGATACTCTCTTGAGCCTAGAAGGGGGGAGTACAATGATGTAACTCTCATGCACCTTAAAGGGGGGAGTTCAAAATTCCAGTGAAGATGGTTCATGAAACCACTTGTGGTCTCTCCTTTCAGCTGACAAAGGGGGGAATTGATGATGGAATTGAAGATGGTTTTCAAACAGAAAGTTTTGACAACAACAAACATCAAGTATGCCGGATGGGAATGAAATTTTCGAAATGGGAAACTGTGGTCTATAGATGACAGACTTTGACAGAATTACGGTTCAATAAGTTTAAGTTGAATCATATAGATTTTGATTTTGAGAGTAATGATGTGAACATTTGGTTCACATAGATGGTCATTCGACCTAGCAGAGGACAAGAGGATCCTTCTACATTGCAGCTTGGCATTTGATTGAGTTGTCAGGCATTTTCAGGGATGTGTCAGACTAGAAGCTAATTCACTTCTCTTGGTTCACTCTCATTAGATTGGTGTTTACATTAAGTAAACAATTTGCATGCATCCTGGATCACATGATTACATAGTGAGATTTTCCAGAGATGGCAGGCTTTGAAAGGATTATGGTTCAATGACATGAAATTGAATCATACACATTATACATTGGTATGTTGATGGACACCTAAAAGTATCAAGATTGGTTAGTGGTTATCCAAAAACCATAATATACATGGTATTAATTGGTTAGTAGTCATCCCAAACCACAGATTCAGAGAGCACTTTCAGTGATGCACTGATAGTAGAGTGGTGATACTACATGTTCACCAGTTAGCAGAAGACATCAGATTCTTCTAGCTAAAATACTTGGCAAAATGATCAAATTGTCAAGCAATCAGGAAATGTTCAAATATTGCAGTTGTTCACTTCCATATCTCAGCTCTCTTCCAGTTCATTTCAAATGAACATGTTCAGCATCCAAATTGGTGGTTTTTCAGGAAGTTCTTCATTGAGGCTCAACACATGAGTTTCAGTATGAACACCTGGAATTGATAGCAGTTTATTCTTTATTATTGGTATTATTGATCAGACTTGTGATTGAGGGGGGGATTGTTAGCCTATGGCTTACCTTTACCAATCACTAAGTCTAAATTGTCACCTATATTTGTANTTAGCAGAAGACATCAGATTCTTCTAGCTAAAATACTTGGCAAAATGATCAAATTGTCAAGCAATCAGGAAATGTTCAAATATTGCAGTTGTTCACTTCCATATCTCAGCTCTCTTCCAGTTCATTTCAAATGAACATGTTCAGCATCCAAATTGGTGGTTTTTCAGGAAGTTCTTCATTGAGGCTCAACACATGAGTTTCAGTATGAACACCTGGAATTGATAGCAGTTTATTCTTTATTATTGGTATTATTGATCAGACTTGTGATTGAGGGGGGGATTGTTAGCCTATGGCTTACCTTTACCAATCACTAAGTCTAAATTGTCACCTATATTTGTATTATTCATTTAGGATATTAGTAATATATCCCCAAGTGATGACTAATTAGTTAGTTAAGATTGCCTAGCCTAGTCATCATGCATGATTTTAGGATCTAGAGCAAATCTCTCTATGATGTGGCATCACCCATTGTACTATAAATATGTAACATTGGAGTGAATAATTGAAGTGTTGGCTTGTGAGCCTTTTCCACCATGTTGTTGTTCTTCTCTATATTTTATGATGTTTGGTGTTATTCTTGTATTGTTCTATCTATAATATTTTTGTTCCATTACTTCTTGATAAATATTTATGTTCTACATATTATTATTCATCTGGGATATTGCAGGAGACAATGGATCGACGAGATATCTCAAGAAATTGGGAATCAAAGGTTTATAGAGCTGAGAGAGCCATCCTTGATTCACTAAAGTACAAGAAAGGAATTGACATTCGTTAGAGATCCACTAGAGGCACTATTGTATTTGTAATATGTGAGGTTTCTTGTCTCTAGAGGTCGTTTAATTATATTTCAACCACCCATATTCATTCACCCACCAATCTAACATTTGAATCACACTCCAAGAATATTTTCATGGGGTTTATGTGAAACATTTTTCAACAGCTGGAAGACTGAGAGAGTTAAGGAGAAGAAGCCATGATCCGCCAAGGGTTTCATACCATAGAAGGGAATTCATGTAGAACAGACCCGTAAGAATATTCACTATTTTAACTAAAAATTCATTATTTTATTTTTAAAGGATTCCATGAGACTTTTCATTATTTTAATTTTAGAGGTTCATGGGACTTTTCATTTTTTTAATTTAAAGGAGGTCCGTGAGACTTTTATTTTTATTTTATGGGCATCCATAAAGAAATAAAAATATTTTTTTGGGGGGTTTCTTTGTAGAATTCCATAGTCAAAGTTACAAAAACTTTGACATTTTTCTTAGAAGTATTAAAAAAAAAGAAACATGGCTTCATGTAGTGGCCTTGCATAGACACAAATCCGTATTATCAAAGGGAAGAATTATGAAGTTTGGGCAATCAAAATGAGGACTTTATTATGTTCTCAGGATGTTTGGGATCTTATAGTTCATGTTGATATAGAACTGACCTGTCACAAATCTAAGAAAACCTTGACAAATACTTGAAAGTTTCAGCTCAAAGATAACAGGAAGAAGGATGCAAAATCCTTTTTTCTTATCCAAAATGGCTTGGATGAAAGTATATTTCTCAATTTACGAACAAAGAGATTCTCAAATACATCGTGGGGCATATTAGAGAAAAATTATCAAGGCATTACCTAGGTAAATACATTCAATATGTAGGCATTATAAATGAATTTTGAGAATCTAAAGATGAAGGATTCATATGAAATACAACTACATGACCCAAGTCGTGAACATTGTAATTCAATTAAGGATGAATGGTGAAGAGATTCCAGATCAGAAATTGGTAGAGGAGTTTCTTATAAGATTTTCTAAGAAGTTTGATGCAGTGGTTGTAGGCATTCAAGAGTCCAAGGACTTGACACAACCATCAATAGATTATCTATTGGGATCCTTTCTATCCCATGAATATAGAATGAACATATACGATGATTATTTGGAAAATTTATTCATATCTCAAGTTTATTTCTCAAGAGGTAGAGGTAGGAGCAAAAAAAGAAAAAAATAAAGATAAAGTTCATAACAAGAAAGGATATTAGATCTAAATAATCATATATATATGAGGAGTAACAACATAATATCACAACCAAATTAGAGGTATTTTTTATTTGGGAATTTCTTTAATATCTTTCTCTACAAAAATTCTAGAACGAGGACCATTTTTTGACAATTAATTGCATGTGAACATGAGCAAATAAATCCAAAGAAAATCATATCGATGTGAGAAAATTGTCATATTTATGTGCATATTTGTAATTAAATATCTACTTCATCAAGGCGAGAATGCAATAAAAACTCACACATATAATTTGACACCCATGTGTTAACAGAGTTCACTAGGCCTTTCTAGCTACATCTTTGGATCCACTTGGAATAAAAATCACTTTATTGTCCTTTATTTATGATCCATATGGATGTCAGTGGCCACCCACCTTTTCCAACTGGCTCAAAATAGTTTTCTGACAATTTTGGCAATTTACTATTTTTAGCAGTTTTAACTTCCGGGGCCATTTTGAGGACCTAAATGAAGGTTTTTTGGGATGGAGATTATAAATGATAACAAAAGGAATTATTGATCCCCCAAAATGAATATCCTTGATGATACCTTTCCAACGAGCTATCACATTCCTAAAACAGAGATCGTATGCAAAAGTTACGACCCTGAGAAGTTGATGTACTAACTTAACCAAACGGGGCCCACATGACTTTTGGCGCTTCATCTCCCAGGGTTAGGTTTTTGGATTTCTAAGGTTTTGGAATTATTGTTTATTGTAAAAATTAATTCAAAGCCTCATTGTAATCTTCTTCTTACGAATGTGCTTAACCTTCACATCTCTTCTTAGAGATAAGCCACCACCATTCCAACAAGCTTGTTTCTGTTGCATTTTACAGTTTCAACTTATTTCGTTATTGAATAGAAAAACAGTTTTACTGTATCTCTGTTATTTTGTGTTAAGAACCTATTAATAATCTGTATTCATTTCATTATGCTCATAAAAACTAGATCATTGGTATCAAAGCGGTCTATTCCTTGTCATCTTAATGCATGTCCCCAATGAGGTCAGAGTACAAAGAGTTGGGTTTGAAGCTTGTTTCTCTTGAGGACAGAAGCTCTCACATGCCCAAGTGACCTCTCATGGCAGGAGAAAATAAATATGATAGGACAGGAGATCCTTTCAAACTATTTATTGAGGAATCCCTCATGCAATAGAGGAGCGAGATGATGGATAGTTTCGCAGAAATCCTTCGGCGGCTACCAACATGCGACACATCTTATTCAAACAGAGGAACCACCCACTTCAAGGTACAAATAAACTTTGATATTCCTATATTTGAAGGTCAGATAGACATATATGTTGTAGACAAGTGGTTGAATCTACTAGAAGGGTATTTTTTTTTCCATAACTTTTCGAATAGATAAAAGATTACTTTTGCACTCCTCAAAGTCATTCCCCATGTCAAAGATTGGTGGGAAAATTTCTGTGAGCAAAAGGAAACTGAGGAAAACTCATTATTTTCAATCACAACCACTTGGGAATCCTTCAAGGATGCTATTAAGGAACAATACTACCCTATTAGAAGTTATGACGACCTGTATACCAAATGGACCACACTACGGCAAGAAAGAGACCAAGCAGTGCCACATTTCACAAATATCTTCCATACCTTGCACACCAAGATGGGAATCAAATATTTAGAGTGACATCTAGTGCTCAAGTCTCACATTTCTTTGCATAGATAAATCCAGACCGAAATGGAATTTCTGGACATCTCATCCTTGGGCACGACCTACCAATATGCCATCAAAATCAAGCAGAAGATCAAACAAAAGACACAAAAATTTTGGCCTGGGAACCCCGCACAACAAAAGCTAGGAAAGGGCAGCCCCAACCCACAGAACAAAGGACAAATTAAATATGGACAGTATCACGACAACCAGTCCAAGCCTCAAGTAAATAAGGACACCAGAAAGACAGAGAAAGATACCGAGAAGTGGTGTGACTTCCATAAGAGCCCTTGGCATAACACTACTGACTGCCAGTCAAAGTAGTCATTGGTGGACGAAGTGAAAGCCTCTGAATCAGATGCATATTCTGACTCTGAGACAGAACCAAAAAGGGGAAGACAGATCATTGACGCAGAACCCAGTGCCACCTTTTCTACCACCAAGCTCCAGCCTGGTGAACCAGACGAGCTGGAAGAAGGAGAGAGCCTCTTCCATTCACAGATGTGGGTAAAAGGCACCCCACTGCACTTCATCATTGATAGTGGTATCCAGAAGAACCTCATCTTAGCAAAGGTCATCAAGCGATTGGCCCTGCCAACAACGCCGCACCCACAACCCTACACCATTGGATGGCTCTGCTAAGGAAGTGATCTTCGTGTTAGTCAATAGTGCCAACTGTTGTATGACATCAATACCTTCAAATATGAGGTATTGTGTGATGTTTCTCCTCTCGAAGTTTGTGATGTTCTTTTGGGCCAACCTTATTTATGAAAACATCATGATGTATATGAGTCTAGGCCTCATAGTGTTATTATTACTTTGAATAGGAAATTGTAGAGGATACCCAAGGCAGTCCCACCTAGTGCTATTTCCTTGATCCCTACTAAGAAATGCAGGAAGGTCATCTCTCAGACAGGTGAATCAAGCTCCATCCTGGTGAACCAGATGAGCCGGAAGAAGGAGAGAGCCTCTTCCATTCATAGATGTGGGTAAAAGGCACCCCGCTGCACTTCATCATTGATAGCGATAGCCAGAAGAACCTCATCTCAGCAAAGGTCATCAAGTGGTTGGCCATGCCAACAACATCGCACCCACAACCCTACACCATTGGATGGCTCCACTAAGGAAGCGATCTCCACGTTAGCCAATAGTGTTGACTGTCGTACGACATCAAGCCCTTAAAAGACAAGGTATTGTGTGATGTTTCTCGTCTCGAAGTTTGTGATGCTCTTTTGGGCCAACCATATTTATGGAAACATCATGATGTATATGAGTCTAGGCGTCATAGTGTTATTATTACTTTGAATAGGAAAGTGCAGAGGATACCCGAGGTCATCCCACCTAGTGTTATTTCCTTGATCCCTGCTAAGAAATGTAGGAAAGTCATCTATCAGATGGGAAAGTTTGTCTTCTTCGTGATTCGCTCTCAGAATAAGTGAAAGATCATAGCCACATCCAGGGTCTCTACGGCCGACCTCTCCACACAGAAGAAGAAAGTAGATAAGGTCATGGAAGAATACTCATATATCTTCTCCTCACCTACAAGGGTACCTCTGCACTACCAGGTCAAGCACGCCATCGATATGACCCCTAACGCATCGCTGCCCAATGGGCTAGTCTATCACCGCTCTTTATTAGAGAATGAGGATATCAAGCGACAAATCCAAGAACTTCTCCACAAGGGGCACATCCGTCTCATATCATCACCTTGCCAATTTCTACCAAATGTTTGTGTTGGGATTCTCCCATATTGCATGGGCCCTCATCCAAATAAATAGGGGTAGTGGTAAGGAGAAATTTGTGTGGGGTTAATGCCAACAACAAGCGCTCAATGATTTTAAGAAGCACTTGTGCTTAGCCCCAATACTTTCACTACCAAACCTACAACATCCCTTTGAGATTGAGACAAATTCTTCAGACTATGTTGTGGGCATCGTTCTCACTCAGCACGGCCACCCTGTGGCCTATCATAGTGAGACATTGTCAGATACTATCCATAAGTACCCTACTAATGACAAAGAAATGTACTCCATTGTGCAAGCCTGGCACCAGTGGAGACTGTTAGCATCAGAGGTCACCCCTAGATTGCAGCAGGAGCAGAGCCCGACGCCCATCAGTTTATGTCACGATTTGTTTAATGGGGTGATCAAATGGAAGTCAACTCAACACGATGTGGTTCTAACTCCAAAACTAGGCCAGGCATGCATAGGCAAGTGAGGTCTTAGATAAACTTCAGACAGTAAGTAGTAGTAAGGGTGAGTAGGGGGAAGAAGTGTATCAGAAAGATGCAAGGGTCTGTTGTAAACATCAGGTTTCTAGCAGACTATAGAGGAAAACATCTAAACGCAAGATCTTCTTACATTCAAATGAAGAAAACTGGATAATACAACAATGCAACGATAAATCCTTTATCATAACATAATTTCAATAATTCGCATGAATCAGTTGATCACGAACTCTCTCAGTATGAGATGAAAACCAGATGGAGTGAGAAGACTATTTGTCACTAAACAAGAAATCTTACACACCAATACATAACTAGAGAACTAGAGTCTGTGCTAAAAATTTACAATCGGTAGATTTTCTCTACCATTGATACCTTACAAAATACAAAGACTGAGTTTATATACTCAGAGAAAATTCGCCTAACAATGACGTGCTTAGTCACCCAAGGCTTGGTGTCCTTTTAGCCGAATTCGGATAGATATCCTTCGTCAGATGCCATCTTAATTGCGCATGGCTCCTGTAAGGGGAGTAGCTGAGACATTAAGAGACAAGTTAGCATGTGCAGACCTCCTCTGGCTAATCGAGGACTGGGCATGGCCTCTTTAGAAAAAATGGTACACAGGACCCTCTCGAGCAGACCGCTGGCCAGGCTCTCCATATCTTGCACTTAATGCATGAAGAGAAATTTCAACCACTCTTTCTTACCTTCATTTACTTCAAGCGAAAACCAGGCTTGAGGTCGGATCAAATGGCAAACGAAGAACGCGATGAACCTTTTGACGACTGGACTCGACAGCCCTGGCCCCCTTTTCACAGCTCTTTCTATTTTCCCATGTGACGATGGGCTGTGACCCTGTGTTTATCCTCAAAGGAGCTTTTGGTGTTCACGAATAAGAAGGGGATAATCCTTGTTTCTTGAAATCGCGATGAGCGAAACACCTAGACGACTTAATCTGGTGCCACACGTCCCTCTAGATCTGACAGTTCTGAACTCTCCTGACGATGTTGTGGGCCTAGGTGCTGGACATTCCCGGCACCTCGCGCATTGGGAAATGATGGAGCTACTCTTTGCGCCTTAAAATCGCGATGGGCAAAACAACGAGGAACTTAATCACGTGCCAGGTGTCTCCTGTGGATGGATAGCCTAGATTGCTCCATAATACTGCGGGCCCAACTTTGGGCACCTTCGGTGCCTTCGGGGTTCGAGGCTTTGAGATATAGGACAACACAGAACCTTCACCCTTTGAACTCGCGATTGTTGAAACGCCAATGCGACTAGATATTGCACCATGCATCCTTTGAATGGATGGTTGCTATCCTTCCGTGCATATAATATGGGTGCGATGCATTTGCGCTAATCTCGGCGCAACTCCGCTAACCGTGATTTTTTGTCAACCGCTGATATGCTCCTATGGATGAATCTGGACTGTCGACGATATAATATCGCCCACTCGCTTGCTTGGGAGCCTGAAATGAGATTTTCCATGTTGCGCTTGGGCGCTCCTCATGCGACTCGCTGGACCGAATGCTCTTGTTCTCCGGACAAGAAATGTTACTAACAATAGGCTCCATGGGGGATAGAGTCATTCCTATGATGCTCTAAGGACTCATTTTGCAGTTCCAGTGCCTTGCTGTTGGGCTATGGAGTTAGGCTCAAAACATCCCATTGCTGAAAATACAAGCTGAAAAATAAAAGAAACAAAATAAAAATACATGCTCAAAGGAGGTTATTTATATACAATCCTAAACTAATAAAACACTTTACATGGGGCTAGGTTAAAGAAAATTTCCACCATAGCCATTCAAGCAGCTTCCTGGATAGAATCTCCTCCCTTCTGTCAATGATCATCAGCGGATGGTGTAACCGTGACAGCAGAACAGTTACACTCTTCAACTCCTCCTTACAGGCTGGAGTTGAGATGAAATAGGGCGGCTCCAAGGCATAGGGGAAATGCCACTCCATGTACTTGCTGACAGGGTCATAGAATGAGTGGCCAATCTTGGAAAACTAGCGACAAACAGCCGCCTGTGCTACACAGTTGTCCACCTGCGGCTGAATATCTCTGATAAGCACACGTAGGAGGACAACTGACGCAGGCTCACTGATCTCAGACAGTGGTTGTTCATTGATTGGCTTCGGATAGAACATGAAATGTGTGCTCAGATGTTCCTCTGGTTCCTCCTCCTCTTTTCCATGCACTCCCCCATCTTGTAAAAAGGGAACGGTCTCCCGATCCTTCTCTTCAATCCCAAATGTAAATACATCATGGGAAATCTCATGAAGGAAGAAATAACAATCCTCTTCCACAATGGCTTCCTTGTTTAAATCTGAGACAACAGGCTCATTGGGGGCAGATGCTAACGCATCCAAAAAATCTTCAATAATCTCTTCAAAAGAGTTGCTT
>SNQJ01S0090729.1:46106-60526 GCA_010110895.2 Picea sitchensis
GTCGCCAATCGATCCTTGAATCATGGAATCGTCAGGTGAAATATGTGCAGCTTCGAATGTGTCTGGTCCTTGTTCACCATCAAAGGCCAGATCCTAGCATTGTTGTTACCCCAGGACGCTTCTCAGGCTGAGAAAGTAGTTGCTGAAACCTTCTCGAGAAAGCTCCTTAGGGTCGGCTTTCAGGTGTGCTAACAGTAGCCACAGCTGAAACAGTGATGTGGAAACCTTGGATTTTCCACAGTGGAGTCGCCAGGTGCACAGTAGAAATCTTGAAGGGCTTTGATGTCTGATGCACCTTCAGAATCAGAGGCTCAATGTCGTTCTGCCTAGGGAAAATATTCAACTTCGTCCCCGGCAATGGCACCATAAATGTTGGCATCGGAGGTCACCCCTAGATTGCAGTAGGAGCAGAGCCCGAATCCCATCAGTTTATGTCACGATTTGTTTAATGGGGTGATCGAATGGAAGTCAACTCAACACGATGTGGTTCTAAATCCAAAACTAGGCCAGGCATGCATAGGCAAGTGAGGTTTTAGATAAACTTCAGATAGTAAGCAGTAGTAAGGGTGAGTAGGGGGAAGAAGTGTATCAGAAAGATGCAAGGGTCTGTCGAAAACATCAGGTTTCTAGCAAACTGTAGAGGAAAACATCTAAACGCAAGATCTTCTTACATTCAAATGCAGAAAACTAGAGAATACAACAATGCAACGATAAATCCTTTATCATAACATAATTGCAATCATTCGCACGAATCAGTCAATCATGAACTCTCTCAGTATGAGATGAAAACTAGATGGAGTGAGAAGACTGTCTGTCATTAAACAAGAAATTTTACACACCAATACATAACCAGAGAACTAGAGTCTGGGCTAAAAATTTACAATTGGGAGCTTTTCTCTACCATCGATACCTTACAAAATACAAAGACTGAGTTTATATACTCAGAGAAAATTCACCTAACAGCGACGTGCTCAGTCACCCAAGGCTTGGTGTCCTTTTAGCCGAATTCGGACAGATATCCTTTGTCAGACGCCATCTTAACTACGCATGGCTCCTATAAGGGGAGTAGCCAAGCCATTAAGAGCCAAGTTAGTGTGTGCAGACCTCCTCTGGCTAATCGAGGACTGGGCATGGCCTCTTTGGAAAAAATGGTACACAGGACCCTCTCGAGCAGACCGCTGGCTAGGCTCTCCATATCTTGCACTTAATACATGAAGAGAGGTTTCAACCACTGTTTCTTACTTTCATTTACTTCAAGCGAAAACTAGGCTTGAGGTCCGATCAAATGGCACCCGGAGAATGCGATGAACCTTTCGGCGACTGGACTCGACAACCCTGGCCCCTTTTGCACAGCTCTTTCTATTTTCCCATGTGACGACAGGCTGTGACCTTGCGTTTATCCTCAAAGGTGCTTTCGGCGTTTGCGAATAAGAAGGGGCTGATCCTTGTTTCTTGAAATCGTGATGAGCGAAATGCCGAGATGACTTAATCTGGTGCCATGCGTCCCTCTAGATCTGATGGTTCTGAACTCTCCCGACGATGTTGTGGGCCCGAGTCCTAGACACTCCCAGCACCTCATGCATCGATAAATGACGGAGCTTCTCTTTGCGCCTTAAAATCACGATGGGCGAAATGACGAGGAACCTAATCACGCACCAGGTGTCTCCTGTGGATGGATGGCCTAGATTGCTCCATAATACTGTGGGCCCAACTTTGGGCACCTTTGGCACCTTCGGGTTTCGGCGTTTCGAGATATAGGACAACACAGAACCTTCACCCTTTGAACTTGCGATTGCCGAAACACCGACGCGACTAGATCTCGTGCCACGCGTCCTTTGGATTGACGCCTGCTATCCTTCCCTCCATATAATATGGGCGTGATGCATTTGCGCTAATCTCGGCACAACTCCGCTAACTGCGATTTTCCACCAACTGCTGATATGCTCCTATGGATGAATCTGGACCGCCGACGATATAATCTCGCCCGCTCGCTTGCTTGGGAGCCTGAAATGAAATTTTTCGCGTTGGGCTTGGGCGCTCCTCATGCGACTTGCTGGCCCGAATGCTCTTGTGCCCCGGACAAGAAATGTTACTAACAAAGACATTACATTCTTGGGAAGGATACATTCATCCACATTGATCATAAGCCACTGCAGTTCATGCAGACATAGGGAAAATTGCAGAATGACCAGCATCAAAAGTGGTCCACATGCTTCCAGCAATTCCACCTCAACATCAAGTATAAAATAGGAAGCACCAATCAGGTCACTGATTTCCTCAGCAGACCGCCAATCGCAAAACTCACCATGGTGCTAGACTCTTGCAGCCATGAGACATCTAGATGGCTTCAACTCTATGAGACAAACCATGACTTCACCACCACCTACCAAATGTTGGGTGCAAACACAGTTGTCGATAATTTTCATCTTCTGAATGGGTTGTTGTGTCGTCTGGGTCATATATGTGTTCCATCAAGTGAGCGACTAAAGTTGATCTAGGAATCCCACTATAGTTGGGTGGAAGGACACTTCGGCATCGAAAAGACAGTGGCGATGTTATAGAAACATTTCTACTGGCTGAAACTTTGACAAGAGGTCAACAAGTATATCAGGTCTTGTATTGCCTACGTTATTGCCAAACCGAACACTAAGAAACAGTGCATGTACAACCCTCTTCCTATTCCTGACAAGCCATGGGAATCCATCTCAATGGACTACATTTCATGCCTCGTCCACCAAGTGGGGAAATAACTGTGTTTTTTTGGTTGTTGATCGCTTTTCTAAGATCGTGATTCTGGTTGCCTACAAGAAGAGCATCACAATAGAGGCCACTGCTAAGATCTTCTTTGAACGAGTCTAGGTACATTTTAGAATCCCACAAACCGTTGTCTCAGATCGAGATAGTCAATTTCTTAGCACATTCTAGTTGAGCCTCTGGTCACTGCTGGAAACTAAGCTCACCAAATCCACGTCCTTCCACCCCCAAACAGATGGCCAAACTGAGGTTGTAAATCGAATTATTGTGCATATCCTTCACATGTATAATTCAAATAACTCTCGCACATGGGATGAGAGCCTTCCCTATGTCCATCATATCTACAACCGAGCTCTGCATAGCTCAACTGACCACAACCCCTTTCAGGTGGGGTTGGGATTCCAACCATTGGGTCCCATAGATGTTGCACTTCCCCTTACAGTCACCTCGATCGACTCATATCCTACTCCAAATGAAGCTGACAAAGCCACCCGGTTCATTGAGTGGATCCAACACATTCACCAACAGGTTCAAGATATCCTACAGAAGTCCAACAGAAGTCCAATGACAAGTATAAATAGTGTCATGATCAACATCGGGTGCCACATAAGTTTCAGGTGGGCGATAAAGTTTGGTTTCACTTGCAGAAAGAACGCCTTAAAAGACAACATTGAAAGCTTCACCCACTTTGTTATGGGTTTACACCATCACCAAGGCCGTGGGGGATAATTCTTTTGAGCTCAACATTCCTCCTTTCCTTGGCCTACACCTAGTGTTCAACATGGATCTCCTTCGCCCTTATTTACCACCATTGTTGGACACCTCATATGTAGCAGAACAACTGAAACCCACAGAGCTCAACCCTGACTACATAAAATAGGCATCCAATGATTAGATTGTGGACACACAAATCAAGGGAACTTGACAGCAAGGGATCCAGCTTTATCGGGTTGTCAAAGTAGGGTAGCTCCTGCACTAAGGCAAGTGGCTCACTCAGGGCCAAATTTAGCAGACATTTCCTCATATGATGGGGGACCTCAATGCAATGGAGACCATTTCTTCCTAAGGATGTAGGATTGATCCATATGGATATTGGTGGACACCCACCTTGTCCAACCGACTCAAAATAGTTTTCTGACCATTTTGGCAATTTACTATTTTTAGCAGTTTTAATTTCCTGGGCCATTTTGAGGGCCTAAATGAAGGTTTTTCGGGATCCATCTTCTCAATGATAATGGAAGGCATGATTGATCCCCCAAAATGAATCTCCTTGACAATACCTTTCCAAGAGGCTATCACATGCCTAAAACGGAGATCATATGAAAAAGTTACGACCCCAGGAAGTTGATGTACTAACTTACCCAAACGGGGACCACATGACTTTCGGCGCTTCATATCCTAGGGTTAGGTTTTTGGATGTCTAGGGTTTTGTAATTCTTGTTTATTGTAAAAATGCCTTCAGAGCCTCGTTCTAATCTTCTTCTTGTGAATGCACGCAACCGTCACATCTCTTCTCAGAGATAAGCTGCCACCATTCCAACAAGCTTGTTTTCGTTGCATTTTACAGTTTCATCTTATTTCGTTATTGAATAGAAAACCAGTTTTACTGTATCTCTGTTATTTTGTGTTAAGCACTTGCTAATAATCTGTATTCATTTTGTTCTGCTCATAAAATTCAGATCACTTTAGCAGGGTTGAAACCTTTGAACACAATGTGGTACATTCTCCTTACGGGGATGAAACCCAGAGCAACCTTATCATACACAAAGAACTTAAGGCTCTCACATAAGTGACATTTATTCATACACTAGAAGTACTACGTTCCTCACAATGAAAATATCTCTCTCCAAGGGACCTAAAGGGCTTAAAGGGGCCTAAAGGGGGCCTCCCTCACAATGCTTACATAGGGAATTTATATTTTTTCCCTCTTTCCATAATTCAAAGAAACAAGACCCACTATTTTAGGATCTAATAACCACTCAAGGACAAAAATGAGAAAGAATCACAACCAAGATTAACTTCCCCTTGATACTAGGAAACCACTTGTGATAAAATGAGGAAGAATCCCAAACCCAACTATGAAACTCTAATCCTCTTCTTGAGAATAGTAAAACTAGTTGTGAGGTGGATTCTCACACAAATTTAATTTCCTCCTAAAACTAGGAAACTAATTTGTGAAGTGCATTCTCACACAACTAATTTCCCCTTTGTACAAATTAAATGAAAAATAAATGAGTAATTCCACTCACTCCAAGTAATAATCATTTTTGAATGAATAATACATGAGATTCTCACACTCTTCTAAAGTATTAATTGTTTTTACAATTTTAAATGAATCATTCCTTTTAAAAAAAATTCCATGTATCATCAATTAACATTTTAATGATCTTATCCATTGTGTTAAAAGTAATGAATCCTTTTTTGGATATCCTCCTAGATCCTACCTCAACACAAAAATCACTTTTGTTCCTCCAAAAGTCTATAAAGAAACTTGAATATCCACAACCAACTTCTAGGAAGAGTCTTAAAATCCACAATGCACTTCCCCATTGCTCGATTTGCATAATAAATATCTCTGACAGGATGCATCCTTATTCTCTTTCACCTTTGTACTTTGGAATGAGGATGTCGATGCCAATAGTTGGATCAATGAGAATTTATAGTTGATCCCTTAATCTGCATAAAAAATGTCTCTGACATGTCGCACCCGTATTTTCCTTCACCTTTGTACTTCATAATGAGGATTTCAATGCCAACACTTGCATCAATGAAATGTTGATAATATATGATCACAATTTTGCAAATTTTCAAAGCAATACCATACTTTCCAAGAGTTTATAAAACACTCATGGACAAGTTTAGAATGATTTCCAAAACAGGCCTAGGAAAAAATAATGCCTCTCACTCAATAGTGGCTACAAGACCCATTACAATGTTTCCAACAAGGATTAACAAGGTTTATGCATAGATAAAAATGTCTCTCACTCTCATTATTAGTTTCAAGAGTGGAAAATTACACCTTTTACATCATTAACATTAAGGTGAATACTCCCAAAGGTGCAATAGTGGTAACTCTATGGTTTTTAAACCCCTCATTACAAAAATTTGAAACATAATAAATAAGAAAAATGCCATCATCATCACACTCGTCTCACAATTCTGAGACTTTTGGTTGTAAACATGACTTCTTTCTGTCGAGGTATCAAAATGGCCTCTTACCACACTATCCTAGTTTGCATGCAAGGCTCAAACAATGAATTTCCTACAATAATTCATATCTTGTTGCCTTGTTGTAGCACTCAAATATCACCATAATTTGCAACATACATTCATCCATTCATCCATTTTCAATTTCAAGAAAGAGGCAAAAACCATAAATTCATAAAACTTAGAAGGGTTTTCGTGCCAAGGAGATGAATCAACTACTCAAATCTTAGCATACAGAACACTAGCAGGTCCATCTCATCATTCAACAACTTTTGACTATAAGCTTGACCCTGTTCTGAAAGGTGCAAATCTTCCTTGAAAATCGTGGCAAGTAGTCATGGGCTTGGCCATATCCCTTAAATTTCACTCCTTAGATAACAAAAGGGATTGTTCTATTGAATCCAACTTGAAACATTGTGCAAAAATGACTATAATTTTGTCAAATTTTGTCACTGTCACTTCTAGACCTCCCCTAGGTTCTCTGCTTCGAAATTCATGTGAATAGAGGTCGTACTCTACATTAAATACCTGGAAAAAGCCTCCAAATTCATGCCTTTGTTGGCCCATACATGTACCTCCCCTCCCAGATTTCAAAATAACAATTTAAGTAAATATTAGCGGGTGATGTTTTCCAAATGCAAGTTTGGCACATTAGTTATAGGGTTGGATAAGTTTAGGGGAGGTCCCAGGGTCAAGCACGTGGGCCTACCCATTGTGAACTTGGCTACAAAACATATTTAAATTATAGTTTAAAACTATTATTTTCCTGTGAATTAACATTCTGTTCCATTGGTTGGTTGGCTTCCAACCAGTTCAGTGGTCAAACCTTTTAAATTTTTTATTTTTTTGGACCTAGCCCTCATTGGGAATCTAAGGGGTGCCATGTGGCACTCTGTTATTGGAAAATAAACTCCCACTTAGTAGTTCATTGGAGGTTTACATTAGTTCCACTTCATCATAGTCAACGTCCCGTCAGTTGACATGTCACTTGCCACAGCACAACCCTACTACCAAGTGGCACCTTTTTACTAGTCGAAGTGGACCCCAAAAATGCAAAATATGCATGACATGTGGCAGCTTCTCATTTTTCCATTTCATCCATTGTACTTCTCAGTCAGCGAACACATCGGTTCTACATCATTTATTGTGTTTCTATGTCATTTGTTGCATCATCTCAAGCACAACCAGATCACTCTTCCATGTCATACATTGTACCTCCACGACAACCAACGTATTGCCACATCAACATTATGTAAGGTCCAATCACTCTACTAGTGTCATCACCATACAACCACGTCAACCAACACAATAATCAGGGATGATTTTAAGGATGGAAATTTATATTAAAATGTAGAAACATAGGATAATCTTACTAGTCCCTAATATGGAAAATGTAAAATGTTTGGTGATACTTTTGTAAAAATATTCAAATTTCTAAGGATTTTATATAGTTTCTATAACATTTTGGTATTTAAAAGGTAAAATAATTTTATTCTATGGAATTTGGGTGAATTGTTTTTAGGAAAAATGGAAATTGGTGAATGGATTTTTGGGAAAAACTATGGAAAATTAGCCCATTTGCGAAATTTAGCTGCTAAAATTATCTATGGCAATAATATATGTACCGCCACATGGAATGTGTATAGATGCCACGTGGAACATTTTTATTGGTCCATATGGACCCCTGAAAGTGAAAACAATGCATGATACATGGCAACCTCTTATGCTTCCATGTCAGCATGCTGAAGTTATGCTGACATCAACACTGTATGGTCTTTGTCAAATTTGCGTATTTGCCAAAAATTTCATATGGCCATAATTTTTTCATCCAGAGTCTATTTGAGGATATTTTTGTGTTGTTGGAAGGATCTCGACAAGATCTTCAACTTGGTGTTGTTTTCGTCAAATTTTGGGATTTTTTTTGTTTTTTTCCATTTTGTTTTACTGAGGAGGATCAACTTGGATCAAGCCTCCAACTGCATAGGCTCTTGAAAGGGATTATTTCTTGTTATATGACAAATCTTAGGGTGAAGGTTCCACAATTTCCAGATCTAGTGACCACTCACTTGAAACTGAGTGAAATAGTTGCGTGAATTCATGTTTGTCTCACCTTCACTATAAAGATATTTCCTCTTCTACTAATTTGCAACAATATTGTTGTCCCAAGATTTTTTAGGAGACATTGATTTCCTTCAGAGTCTCATGCTAGATCTATCACTTTCAGAAGTTAATGTGCCATCAGTTTTATTTGATGATGTTGGTGATGATTTCAACTCTTTGCTTGAAGAATCCTCTACTTCTACTACTTTTGAGAATTCTCTTTCACCATACCCCAATCCTACATATCGAGGTCTTGCGTCAACCTCCAGTGGTTCAATGATTCCTTTTCCATCAATACCAATACCTCCTCCTTTATACCCCGGCTTCCTCAACAACTTCAATCCAATTCCTTTGGTGTTCCTTTAAAAAACTCCAAAAGAGGCATCATCATTAATAAGGGAAGCAATTGAACATGGAGAATTATTTACCTATATTCCTATTTGTGACACTTGGTCATCTTCCTGAAGTTTTTCCAACTTCTCCTCCTAGTTGCATGAAGTTGTAGATCAGTATTCTAGAAAAACACCTTGGTTCCCTGGTGTCTGAAGATCGCCCTCTATTATCTGACAATATTTGCAAGTATTATTATTTTTATAAAAAGAACCATAACTAGTATACCTTCCATGGCCACAAGTTAGTATGGTATTGGAAGGACTTTCTTCTTCCACCGTGGAGCATTCCCCAACTTTATCCTCCATGGATTCTAGTTGCAGTCATAATTTTATCTTTACTTCTTCAGATTATTGAAGAAACCTCCTCAATTTATCATTCCTTTCTTGAATGGTCTAGTTGATTTCTTCAAGCTCACAAACCCATACTCACTTCTTTGCATTTCCCATGATTATATTCACAATATGCAAAACTGGTGAGACCTACTCTCATACCACTTGATCCGAGAATTTCTGTGAGGTCTTTCTCTAAAAAAATTCTACGATGATGACCTTTTATGTTGATTAATTGGATGTGAACATGAGAAAATAACTTCTAAGCAATGGATATCAATGTTAGCAAATTGTCATAGCTATGTGCATATGTGTAATTAAAAATCTACTTAATCAAGTGAGAATGCAATCAAAACTCACACATATAATTTGATACCCATGTGATAATGGAGTTCATTGGACCCTTCTGGCTACATGTTCAAATCCACCTAGAATATAAATCTGTTCATTATCCTTACTTTAGAAGGGTTGAAATATTCTCACAAAATGTGGTACATCCTCCTTATATGTTTGAAACCCATACAAACCTTCTCTTACACAAATAAATTAAGGCTCTCACATAAGTGACATTTCTTCAAACACCATAAATACTACATTCCTCATAATGCAAAGATCTCTCTCCAAGGGGCCGAAAGGGGCCTAAAGGGGGGCTCCCTCACAATGATTACATAAGGAATTTATATAGTTTACCTCTCTTTATAATTCAAGGAGACAAGATACACAATTTTAGGAACTAATAATGACTCAAGGACACAAATGAGAAAGCATCTCAACCAACCTTAACTTCTCCCTAAGACTAGGAAACCACTTGTGATAAAATGAGGAAGAATCCCAAACCAACCTATGAGACTCTCGTCCTCTTCTTGAGGATAGGAAAACCAGTTGTGAGGTGGACACTCATACAAGACCAAATTCCCCTTAAAACTAGGAAACTAATTTGTGAGGTGGATTCTCACACAACTAATTTCCACTTTCTACAAATTAAATGATAAATACACGAGTAATTTCATTCACTCCAAGTATTAATTATTTTTTAATGAATAATGCATGAGCTTATCACAATCACTTAAAGTGCTTCTCGCACTCATTTAAAGTATTAATCATTTTTACTATTTTAAATGAATCATTAAAAGCATTAATCATTCCTTTTTAAAACTTTGTCACCTATCGTAAATTAAAATTTTAATGATCTTCTCCACGGTGTGAAAAGTAATGAATCCTTGTGTAGAGATCCTCCCTGATCAATGACAAATCAAATGTTAAATTATTTTATTATAATAAGTTGGGTCATTATGCATATGAATGTAGAAATAAGAAGGTTGCCCTTTAGCAGACAAGATGGAAGCTATGAAGACTCATTATACCTTACCTTTAATGTTGCCCAAGAGACTCATAATGATATCTGTATTTTATATAGTGAGTGTAGAAAACATATGATAGTAGACAAGATCTTAATTGCAGATATGTATGATTCAATAAAGATTGAATTCAAGTTGGGGTTAGAGAATATTCTAAAAGTTAAGGAAAAAAGAATGGTAAACATCCCATCCAAACAAGGTTAGAAAAGGCACATATCATATATGTATTATGACGTAGGTTTGAAACATAATATTATTAGTGTTGTCCAACTTACTCAAAAAGGGTATGATGTAATATTGAAGGGAAACAATTGTTTCATATATGACAAATCTCCCAGTAAGATGTTCATTTCTATGGCGAAGATGAAAAATAATATAATGTATCCTCTTTCCATGAATTATGATAGACAAGATGTCTCATTTTCCCAAAAGACAACATGTTTGGATGAATTTTGGTTGTGGAATTTCATATTTGGTTATCTACATTTTGGTGGTATAAAAATATTGCAGCAGAAAAACATGGTTAAAGGTTTTTCTCCCAATCAAGAGCGATCTAGTTCATGTGAGAGTTTAATTTTGGAAAAGAAACACATGGAAATTTTTCCTAAAGTAGTGTCTTATATAGAAAAGTCATCATTGGAGTTGATTCATATAAATCTATGTGGTCCAATGCATACCCAATCACTAGTTGGATGTCACTACTTCCTAACCTTCATATATGATTACAGTAGAAAGACTTGGGTGTATTTTGTTGCAAATAAATATGAAATGTTTGTCAATTTCAGAGAATTCAAGGAAATTATGGAGATTCAAAGTGGTCATTAGATTATAGTGTTAATATCAGACAAAGGAGGCGAATATGATTCAAATTATGTTTTCCATGATTTCTGAAAGTTACATGGGATCGAAAGATAGTTTACAACAAGATAAACACTTGAGGAAAATGGTGTAGCCAAAAGGAAAAATGGAGCCATTATGAATGTGGATAACAACATGTTGAAACAAAAACATTTGTGAAACTCTTTTTGGGGAGAAGTAATAGATTTATATCTTTATGTTTTGAAGAGATATACTACTAAAAGTGTGAAGAACAAATTTCCCCAATAAACATGGACATGTATGAATTGCAATGTTAAAAAAAATAGAGTATTTGGTTATGTGGAATATGCTCATGCGCCTAAAGATTTGAGGAGGAAGTTAGATGATAGAAGTGAAAAATACATCTTTCTTGGGTACAATGATTAGTCCAAGACATATAAATTATATAATCTAGTGACAAAGAAGGTGATAATCAACATGGATATTGAATTCAAATAAGATGAAGAATGGGATGGAAGAATAGATAAGACTATTTTTGTTGGAGCAATAATGCCTCAAGTAGAACATAAAGTTGAGGATCATATTGAACAAGGTGAAAAACAAGGTTCACAAACCCAATTGACAATTAGAGATACTCCAACAAGGACTCAAAGAATTTTTTTTCAAGGTGAGTCATCTAGATCAGTATCCCAATCTATTCCTACTTCTCAATAAAGTAGTGAATCCGATCCTACAATTTCCTCCCTAAGGTCTAGAAAGACTAGAAGTTTAAGAGAAATATATGAATATCTAGATGTGCATTCAAATTTTGCAATTTTTTCTTACCAACTCATATTTTTTGCATTACTTCTTGCTAAATATTTATGTTCCACATATTATTATTCATATTCTATATTGCAAGAGGCCACAGATCGATGAGAGATGTCAAGAAATTGGGAATCAAAGGTTTTAGATCTGAGAGAGCCCTCCATGATTCCTTAAGGGCCAAGAAAGACATTGACATTCCTTAGAGAGCCACTAGAGACACTATTGTCTCTTCAATATGTGAGGTTTCTTGTTTTGTGAGGTTGTTCAATTGTATTTAAACCACCCATATTCATTCACCCACTAATCTAAGGTTTGAATCACACTACAAGAATATTTTAATGGGATTTATGTGAAATGTTTTTCAATAGCTGGAAAACCGAGGTAGTCAAGGGGAAGAAGACATGATCCTTCTAGGGTTTCATCCCATAGAAGGGAAGTCATGTAGAATAGGCATGTAAAACTCCTCAATATTTTAATTAAAAATTGATTATTTTAATTTTAAAGGACTCCATGAGTCTTTTCATTATTTTAATTTTAAGGGAGGTTCATGAGACTTTTCATTGTTTTAATTTTAAAGGAGGTTCATGAGGTCCATGAGACTTTTATTTTTATTTTATGGGAATCCATAAATAAATAATAGGAAGTGTTTTGGGGGTTTATTAGTAGAATTATGTAGTCAAATTTACAAAAAAATTGACATTTTGTGTAGAAGTATTAAAAAAAAAGAAACATGTCTTCAATCAGTGGCCTTGCATAGCCACAAATCTAGATTCTCAAAGGGAAGAATTATGAATTAGGGGAAATAAAATTAAGGAAATTATTATGTTCTTGGTATTTTTTGGATATTATAGATGATGGTTATATAGAACCAACCGACCAGACATCCAAGAAAACCTTAACAAATACTCGAAAGTTTCAGCTAAAAGATAGAAGGAAAAAGGATGCAAAATCACTCTGTCTTGGATGAAAGCAAATTTCTCAATTTCTCAATAGTGATATTCTCAAAGACATTGTGGGTCATATTAGAGACCAATTATCAGGGCATTACCTAGGTAAATACATTCAATATGCAGACATTATAAATGAATTTTGAGAATCTAAAGATGAATGATTCATAGGCAATACAAGTACATGACCCAAGTCATGAAATTTGTAATTCATTTAAGGATGAATGGTGAATAGCTTCTAGATCATAAATTGGTAGAGGAGGTTCTTATAACATTTCCTAAGAAGTTTGATGCAGTGATTGTAGGCATTGAAGAGCCCAAGGACTAGACACAACTATCAGTAGATGAGTTGTTGGATCCTTTCTATCCCATGAATATAGAATGAACATATATGATGATTATTTGGAAAATGCATTCATATCTCAAGTTTATTTCTCAAGAGATAGAGGTAGGAGCAACAGAAGAAACAACTAAAGGGATAGTTCATAACAAGAAAGGAGATCGGATCGAAATCCTCATAGATTTATGGGGAGCAATAGTAGAAGCTCACAACCAAATTAGAGGTATGACTGATCCGAGAATTTCTATGAGATATTTCTCTACAAAAATTAAATGATGAGGACCATTTTTTGATGATTAATTGCATGTGAACAAGAGAAAATAAATTCTAAGCAATGCATATGAAGATGAGCAAATTGTCATATTTATGTGCATGTGTGTAAATAAAACTCTACTTGATGAAGCGAGAATGGAATCAAAACTCACATATAATTTGACACCTATGTGTTAACGGGGTTCACTATATCATTCTGGCTATATCTCTGCCTCCACTTGGAATACAAATCACTTTATTATCCTTCCTTTTGCAAGGTTGAAACCTTCTCACAAAATTCTGTACATTCACCTTACTGGGAAAAACCCAGAGCAACCTTATCTTGCATAAAGAACTTAAGGCTCTCACATAAGTGACATTTCTTTAGACACTAGAAGAACTACATTCCTCACAATGAAAATATCTCTCTCCAAGGGGCCTAAAGGGAATAAAGCGCCCTAAATGGGGACTCACTCGCAATGCCTACATAAGGAATTTATAGTGTTTCCCTCTTTCCATAATTTAAGGAGACAAGATCCACAATTTTAGGATCTAATAACCACTTAAGGACAAAAATTAGAAAGCATGCCCACCAACCTTAACATCCCCTAGAGACTAGGAAACCACTTGTGATAAAATGAGGAAGAATCCTAAACCCCCCTATGACACTCTTATATTGTTCTTCAGAATAGTAAAACCAGTTGTGAGGTGGATTCTCACACATAACCAATTTCCCCTTAAAACTAGGAACCTAATGTCAGACAATTGGCTTAGGTTAATCGATAGTTGGTATGGATTGTTGGTTATTATTGATGTCAACTATTGGAGAGTGATATTGTAGACTAATTTCAACCCTTGGAGAAAGTTCGGTAACACAAAGGTTTGGGTAATGGACCCAAGGTTGTTTCATGTATAATGGTATGAGTTTTAATATATTTCAAGGTAATACTATTATATATGGATAGTACATGTCATTCCATTTCCATTGGTATGTGGAACATCACATAACTCCTCACGGTTAGAGAATTATGGCCATGAGAAGTTGGAGAACCCAGGTTTGGGTAATGGACCCAATTTTGTTTGATGGATAATGGTACAAGTTTTGATATATTTG
>SNQJ01S0090731.1:5898-16627 GCA_010110895.2 Picea sitchensis
AAAATGAAAATGTCTCCTTGGTATATATAGGAGACTAGGAGGTATAATTACCACTAATGGCCTAAAGCCGACATAAATAAAATAACATTACTAATATAATATGCCCCAATTAAAGGGTAATGAGCCAATATTAGGGCTTAACAAGTGATGATGATCTTTCCAAGAGGAATACCTTCCTCGTTAAGAGGGAATGTTAAATTTTTGAGTTAGATTCAGTGTGAGCTGACAAGTTAGTAGTTATGTATGAACTAGATGTCGACCTGTAGTGTTAGAAATGATTCCCAGTTAGAGTTTCGATCAAGAGCAACAGAGGTTACTAGTTGGAGGGATAACCAACATTATTGGAGGTGTTTTCTAGCTAGATGGCTAATGTGTGACTATGATGGTGGTACTTGTTACATGATCTGTTTGATCACATGTAGTCTGTGTGGCTATGATGAATCAGATGATGATGCTACCTGTAGACTGGTCTGTAAGACCATGTGAGTCTTTACTATGCCATGTGAGATACATGGATGTGTTTGAGACCACTACAGGAAGAAAATATTAGTTATTACCTCCCTAGATTAGAGGGAGTGTTGATGTTTTGGTAGCTAGAAGAGGTATTAACCTCCACGTGTAACCTATGACTTAGAGTAGAATATTTTGAAAGCAAGTGAACCATTAAACAGATGTGTGGAAACCCTAGAAGACAAGTTGGCATAGAAGAATAAATAATATTAGAATATTATCTTCCAAAAATACAAGTCGACTCCACATGAAAAAGATAAACATAAAATATAATGACCAGAAAGTCAGGTCGGCCCAACCAGAAAAGTCATTGGATAGATTAATTTAAATAGAGAATGTCTTATCTCATCTGTACACCCATATAGTGTGCAAGTGTTGTGGAGAGATACAGTTGTAGCTTCAACTACAACTACAAGGAGGAATAAGGGAGCATGGTCATCTCTTGGTCTTGGTCTCTCTCTCTTGGTGATTTTCTTGGTGATATTCTTGCTAAGTATGGCGAAAGTTTGAGAGAGAGAGAGTAGTGTAGTTGGATCTTCTATAGGTGTGTCTAGTACTTGTTATGTGGATACGAAGACATTGTCTCGTTTGTGCTACCCTTGGAGAAGGAGTTCTCTACTTGTCTCGAGTTGTTGCTATAGTTAGGAACTAGGGTTTATCTGTTGGTTCTGGAGTAGGCTTGCCGGAATTATTCTAAGTAAAGGTTAGTGTACTTGGGAGTGGCATATGTGAATGTCTATGGTTGGTTGACAATGATGTGACAATGTCTATGGTTAAACGAGCATACCAAAATTTCAACATTCACTAATTATTTTCTTCCATTTTTAAATTTTATTGTGTTTAGTTTGAATTTTGTTTATTTTGGGTTTGAGAATCATTCATGGAATGTTATTTAAGGGCAGGGTTTGATATTTTATAAAAATAATTCTATATATATGGGTTCTAGGGGTAGGATATGGGTTTTGGTGGTGGGGTGTGTGAAATTAGGGGTATATTTACCCTATGTATAGCTTTTCTATTTAAGAATCAAAATAAATTAAACAAAAAATGAAAAAAATGTACAATTTTATGGGATTGGATGATGTCCTTCTCCTCCTCCACCTTTTGATCTCTTTGTTCCTCTTCTTCTTCTTTTCTTTCCACAAATTCTCTCTCTTCCTCCTTTTTTCCAAATCATCTTTCTTATTCCAGTTTTCCTCCTCTTCCTCCTTTATTATTTCTCATATTGTTCTTATCCACCCCCCCCTCCTCCTCCATGATTTTTTCATTTCTCCATCTTTCATGATTTATCTTGTAATGGTAGAAATCATCACATTCCCACATATGCTCTTCTTGGGATGGGGCTCTTTTGCATAAATAGTGTCGCATCATTCTTCCTTATTTTTCCTCTACCTCATTCTTCTTCTCCTATTGATTTCCTCCTCCTCCTCCTCCTCCTCCTCCCCTCTTACTCTTATTCTTCCCCTCCTTCTTCATATTACTATTCAACCCCAAATAGTCCTACCCTTACAATTTTTTTTATCCTCTCCTCCCTTCTCCTTTCTCTTCCTCTCCCCATCCTCCTCTTTTGCTTCAATTCTTTCTTCATCCTCTTTTGCTTCAATTATTTCTTCATCCTCTTTTGTTTCAATTCTTTCTTCCTCCTCTTTTTAATATTTGATCTTCCCCTAGCTCTACTCCTTCCTCCTCTTATTTTTATTCTACCTATCATCCTCTATGTCCCCTCATTGCTCTTTCTTATTCACTTTCCTCTTCTTCATGTTCCATATTCTCTTCTCTTATCTCCCCCTTTTCTCTCTTCCCTTCTCTCCCTAGCTTGTTTCTTCAATGTTTGCACAATACACAAGGTTATTTTTAACATCTGTGCAAGAGTTAAGTTTTGAATGAAATAATGTTAGAATTTTTTATTATATTGGATATATATATATATATATATATATATTATGGATTGCATTATTTTCCTACAGTCTATTTTGGTTATTATATTTATGTTATAATTAATTTATGCTAAGGTATATTGGTTACTTACCTTTTTAAAGATATGAAGTTAGGTAGATATAGATCTTGGGGTGAAGGTGATGACAATAGAATTAAAAGATAGGAAAAGGGGAAATAAGTAGTTGTTGACACTTATGAAAAAAAAAGTGGATAGTAATTTCCTATTACATATTTTATATTATTCAAGAGAATAAAATCATTGTAGATGGAAATCTCTTAAATTTCCAATCAAGTTGATCATCTTCTACAATTAGAGGTATTTTTTATCTTGTTACATTGGGTTCTTAATTTTATGTTTTTTTTTACAAAATTAAGTGAAAAATGATATTTGTAATTTGTGATTTTTAAGTTATATCATTATTAATTATGGTTCTTTTTCATAAAATAAAGTGGGAAGCATATGGACATGAATCAATTGACAAAGAACTAAAATATTCCCTAAATATTTTCAAGGACTTGTCACAAATGACAATCAACGTAAATTATAATTAATTTTACCTTTAAGTGTGAGAATTTAATCTTTATTGTTATTTTCATGCGTTAATTTCCATTTAATCATGCTCTTATACATACCAACATAAGAAAAAGAAGAAGAATAAGAAGATGATGGTGTGGATTTGGATGATATCCATAATGTTGACAATGTATCAAGATCGAATGACATGTGTTAATTTCCATTTAATCATGAGCCTCTTATACATACCATCAAAAGAAAAAGAAGAAGAATAAGAAGATGATGGTGTGGCTTTGGATGATGTCCATAATGTTGACAATGTATCAAGATCTAATGAATCCCACTATAATCAAGATTTGTGATTTCATTTAGTGAAGCTTAATATTTCCCTAAAGTGGAAATAAACTACTTTTTTGTGAGAAAAAAAATATATTATTATGTAATGTATGTACTCGAGTCTCTCATTTCCTACATGGTGGTAATAGGCCATTTGTTACATAGATAAAAGTGACAACTGTATATTTATTATTATGAAGATATAGATGTATTTTTCGTTATTTTGTGTATTCATGTGTATTAAAATGTACTTATTGCTTATAAATATCATAATAAATATATTATTTATTAAATTATTAATTAATCAAATGATGTAAAATCTTACAAAAGCAACACAAATGACAAAAACGATGAAAAATTATACAAAATTGATAGACATGTTGAAAAAATGATCTATAAGTGATGTAAAAAAAACACAAATGATGCATGAAATGATGCAAAATGACCCAAGAAATGAAAAAATGATGTAAATGCAATGCAAATATGATACTAGAAGTTTGAAAAAAATATGCAAATTTGATATAAAAACAACACAAGAATTGAACATTGACATAAATTTGAGACAAATATGACATAGGGAGTGAAAAGGTGGTGCAAATTTGACGTAAAACTAGATACAACGTTCAAAAAAAGGATCTAATGAAAATGTAAAATTTAGTGAAATGACATAAAAACTCATGGTCAGTTCCACAAACTAAATGAGGTTTTGAATGAATTGTTCATGGCCCATAATATCATAGAAATTGTTTTGGAAGAGAACATGGCTTGGTACAAATAGACAAAGTAAAAGATAAGTGGAGGTAATGGTGGTAATTGTATTAGTTAGATATTACTTTATTTGTTATTTTTTATTCTAGAAACAAGGTAATAATGGATTGGGTTGATGATGGAAGGGTGTATTAAGTAGGTAATATTTTATTAGTTCATTATTATTGTAAATATAAAGAAATTTATAGGTGAGTGAATTAGTTATATATTATCTTAAGGATTATAAAATTATTTATGTTGTATATTATTTTAATGAAACATAATAAGTATCAATGATTTATAATTCCTAGCAAATATTTTACTATATAATTATGCTTTATGATTTAATACACTAATAAATTAGTATATTTATTTTAGGAAATTGAATCAAAAAATGTTTTTTTTTTACTAATTTTATTCATATTGCAATGAATTTTCCAACAATTCAAATTTACAAATTACTATAATGAATTTTTCAACAATTCAAATTTACAAATTACCATATTAGTAAGTTGTTTGGATTTAAGTTTTTCCTTTTAGTTTTTTAGTATATCATTTGCTTCAACATTTATGACAAATCAAGTTAAATTTATTATTAAATTCATTGTTGTACTAAATGAAAGGGAGAAGCATAAATCAAAAAATGTGCACTAAGTTTTAACCTTAAATAACTAAGCACTATTTTATGTTAATATGAATAATTCCATGGATATTTTTCTTTTTCCATACTTCAAATTTTCATTGACAATTAAATTTGATTGTTTTATTTCTTAAATTGCAAATTTTTTCAACATTCATATATTGATTTGGATTTTTCTATGCTTCTAAAGCACATTAACATTGTTCTTTAATGTAATTAGAAAGTGTGTATTTGCAAGTGAATTATTCATAGTTATTGAAGTATGTTTAAATGTATTCCTTAGTCCACATTTTCTACATACATTTCCTATTTTTCGAGTAAAGTAGAAATCTTAGAAAAAAAGGTTCTCACTTTCCATGATATAAACACAAGTCTTTACACTACTAGCTTTTTGGTAATTTTGTTGTAATATTTTTAATACCATTTTCATTCTAAAAGTAATCAAAGGTTAGTTTAAAAATGTATAATGGATATATGTTTGTTACTATAGATATATAGACTATGGATATATAGAATATAGATATAATGTATCCATTTTATGTAGAAATTGAAGAAATAAATACTATTTTTGGAAATTACTATCACAAGCCAAAACAATATAGTCATATTCCATTCCACTTGCCAAACTCTTAGGTGAAGAGAATTGATTTTTTTTATGGGACTCATTGTTTATAATATCAAATATATTATACATGATTAAAAAATGATCGAAGTTGTTATATGATTTAAACTTTGTAATTTAAATTTTAGATCTAAAGATCTTTATTAATATTTCTTGGATAATATGTATTTGTAATCTTCAACTACTTTAAAAGTATTTGGAAAATAGAAAAACATAAAATATTTTTTAGTTTTCTACCCAACATTATTATATTATTATTATAACACTGTATTATAAGAGTGTTATAATATAACATTGTTATATTATAACATTGTTATATTATAACAGTCTTATAACATAAGATTGTTATAATATAACAGTGTTATATTATAACAGTGTTATATTATAACAGTGTTTATATAACTACATTATATTATAACAACATTATAATATAACAATGTTATAATATAAATAATATATATATATATATATATATATATATACTTTTCTCTATTAATGACTCCTCCATCCTTTATGGGAGGAGGTGGGAGAGGATGGGAGGGAGGACATTAATGAGAGAAAGAAATATATAAAGATGTGGAAGGAAAAATAATATTTGAGATGCAAGAATTATTTATTTGTTAATAAATATCTCTATTTTTTCCAATATTTTAGACTTGCGTGCATAATTTTCATATTTTTAATATTGAGTTCATCTTTTCAAATGACATGGGCTAAGATACTCATAACCATTATATATATATATATACTTTTCTCTATTAATGACTCCCCTCCCATCCTTTATAGAGGAGGGTGGGAAGAGGATGGGAGGGGAGAGCATTAATAGAGAAAAGTATACCAAAAAGGGTATTGGAAAAAATAATATTTGAGATGCAAAAGAATTATTTATTTGTTAATAAATATCTCTATTTTTTCCAATATTTTAGACTTGCGTGCATAATTTTCATATTTTTAATATTGAGTTCATCTTTTCAAATGACATGGGCTAAGATACTCATAACCATGTGTTCTCATTTTGAATGGAATTTTTAAATTTGTCAAGTTGAAAAAAACTATCTTTCAAGTTCCAAAAATGCTACAACAAGAATTCAAAAAAACAATATCACTACAACAAGAATTAAAAAAAAAACAATGTCAAATAAAAACTAGGTTCTTCCAAATCTACTTAAAGAAACTTTGATCCAGTTTTTGTGTGCTAGATGATAGACTATTCATGTTGAAATTTGAATTTATAATTATTGTTGAAAACTTCTTAAATAATGAATATTTTTCATATAAACAACATGCATGCTTGTTTTTTAACACCAAATTTGTAGTCTTGAATAAGGAAGCTTGCATGCACGTTGTTTATAGTTTGTTTCTAAAACGTCTTTGAACATCATTTTTACTAACTAGTCTAATGTTCCAAGGTCTTTTATATATGTTTGCATTATTTTTATAGTTTGTTCCTAAAACGTCTTTGAACATCATTTTTACTAACTAGTCTATTTTTCCAAGGTCTTTCATATATGTTTGCATTATTTGTATTGATTCAAGCTTGCAAAAGTTTGCATTATGAGTTAAAAATGGTAGGTAAGCTCGATGTCATGTGAAGGATTTTATAAAAGCTTTCATTATCATTTGCAAGTTTTTATTGAGCGAGTTTCATTTCTTTTCTGGTGTTTTTTATGAGGTTTGAAGCTACAAAATGTCTACATTATTATTCATATCCATTCTTTTTCAATCCAACTTTTGTTAAAATGAAATTCTACAACTTTCCACATCAAGAAATAGGCTTATGCATATGCATTTCTTTTTTCAATGATTTTTAAAATTGATCTTTAAAAGTGTATTTTGATTTTTTTTTAGAATTTCTATGTCACTAGTAAGTTGAATGTTAAAAAAATAAGTCTTTCTTTGGATATTTGGGATTTCTAATTAGTATAACAAGTATCCATGCTAACCCATAAAAGGTACAAGCACTCTCATAATGGTCAATTCCATCTTCTTTTGTGGACATTAAGGGCTTATATATTGGTGGCATAAAATTTTATTAGAATTAACCAAACACTTTTCTAGCATCTCCTAGGAATTACATCAATTCTCTAATGTTTAAAATTTAACAAATAATTCCTTAAAAAAACATAAGGTATTGTTTTTATATGAATAAGTTGCATGCATGCTTGATGTTCAATAGTCATTTTAGACTGAAACAAATCATTCCCACTATGATATAAATTCTACCCTTAAATAGGGAGGACACCCTATTTCATATCATTCCAAGGGCCTATTTAATTCCAAACTAAAATATAGCACCTATGATAAGGAATTATCTACCCTGGTGTAGGGTCTCAATCAATGATGCCATTAGGTGCTCGATAATGAGATGATTATGAACATCATATCACTATTCACTAATAGTTTAATCTGTAAATCATATATAAAATATTAATCCCATTTAAAATGTGACTTGTATATCCAGCTATGGCACTTCATCATTAAATACAAAAAGGGTACCTCAACCAAGGTCGTTGATCTCCTCAATCGTCCACTAGTTCATGTACTCAATATTCTAAACTTTCAATTTGGTGCATATGAAGATAGAAAATATATCTATGCAATTGATCCCTTCTTTGGAGTTGTGGTGTAATAATTAATACAATCTCCAAAGATAAAACAAACGCCATTATTATACTATCTTATCCTTGATAATTGTCTCTAGAAGATAGAGCAACATTACATGCCCCACCATGAAGCTTGTCACAAGCTACTCTATGAAGCCCTTGCTTCAACAACATATTGTAGACATTTTGGATTTCCTATGTAACATCTACAATGTTATTTCTATTAGTTAGGCATGCATAAACATTTAGAGGTTTTCTTTCATCATTTCTCACTATGCATCCAAAAAGATCCCTCTAATTATGGGATAGGCGTGTATCAACCACACTTCGTACTATCCCACTCTTGGGAAGAGATCTTTTTGGACTTCATCAATGGACTCCTTGTGACTTTTTGTAAGCATGATTATGTTTTTTTGGTTGTGTGTTATTTTTTAAATATGGCCCTTTCATTACTTGTACCAAAACCATAAGTTCTTCTCAAGTGGTATATTTAATTTTTTCTTATATGTTTGGGAACATTTGCTTACATGCATCATTTTATCAAATAGTGAATCTATTTTTGTCATCCATTTTTGACAAGCATTATGGAATTTTCTTGGTTGCCAATTCCAATTTTCAATAGATTTCCACCCAAAAATAGACAACAAAATAGAGGTTGCTAATCACACTCTATTTCATTCTTCTCATTTTTTTTATAACAAGAACAAGCATTGAGACACTTATTTTCATATCCTGCAACATAGCTATAACTAAAGTGTGCATATAATAATTTCTTATTTTCCTTTCAATGTTTGTTATGGATATCAACCACTAGTCCCTTATTAATTGTTAGTCTCATTGTTTTCAATGGTGTCATATCACTAGCAAAGAGAACAAATTAGGAAATGAACTTCATGAAATGATTGTCCAATATTTAGGCATGAGTGAAGTATTCAATACAACTATCTCAAGCATCCAATAAGGTACTCCAAGATTTCTACATCTGCCAAAACAATGTATTTATGGAAAGAAACAACATAAAATGAAGCCAATTAGGTATGGTCTATACACGATCCTACAAAAAATTGATGTGAATTCCTACAAGATGGACCTATCTGCACCATTGGGCATACATAATGTAATAAATTTCAATCAACTTAATTTTTATGATCCAACTTATATAGAAGAAGACATTTAGATCATGCATCTAGAACATAACATTTCTAGACTTATAGCCACCATTGGGAATAATACACACTCTTGGATTTTTTCTCCCAAATAACTCACACCAATACATCCACTAGCTACTTAGTAGATCACAAGGGACAACTCCCCACTAAATATAAATGGATATTATCAAATTGTCAAGTGATTAGCTTCCCAAATTTGCGACAAAAAGTGGGGAAACTTTCATCTAAAATAGGTAGGAATTGATGTATCCAAAAGCACCTTGGATAGGAAGGTTGATATAGTCAACCACTAAATTCCAAGAATTAAGGAGCTTCTACAATATTATTAAATAAATATAGACTTGTTAACATGATTAACCAAGTGATTTTTTTTCATTTGTACTTTAATATTAACTTAATATAAAAAAAATAGGCATGTACTTTCTTTTACAAATCTTATCTTCGTTTATTTTCTACATTTTAATTATCATTTTCGCAGCATGGCCATATTAGGTGATATTTTTTTCTTACAATTAAAAGGTCTAATGGACAATGGAACAATGATAAATCCAAGGTGTGTCATCTTATATAGATGATTCTTTGACTTCCTATTCAATGGTTTCAAGTGAGGAGGCTAGATTTTGCTAAGTTGAGAATGAGATAGGCTGAAGTTAATATTCGGTGAATGCAAGGGATGATTATTATTATGATCAGAAGTAAAAAGAACATGTTGAAACCTCAAGTAGTCCCAACACTTTAGAATTGTGGTCTCTATAATTATTTTATTTTTAATCCTTATTGATTAAACTTTTCTTTATTGTGGCTTAGTCCTTCCATGCATTTGATGTTTTAAGGCATTATGAATTTATGAATTGCTTTTTGAATTGAGTGAAGTCCTAAATTCATGTTATGTATTTCATATTATCCATTACACTTTTGAATGCATGGTTAATAAGGATGACAATTCACAACTTTTATACATTTTTTTTTTATTGGTTATTGATTTTATAATTATAAATTTAAATAAATTGAAATGATATTAACACAATTTCAATGCCATGCAAGTCACAAGTTGTCCAAGATTTAATAATATGAATGACAATGTGAGTGTGAGTTCAATACTTTTGGTGGATGATCTTTCAACAAAGCTAAGGAGATGGGTGTGGGATTAGCAAATAGAGAATTGAGTAAAGTTGTATGTTGACAATTTTACAAGGAAAAATATAATATGCTGTGAAAAGGAAATACATCATATGGTTTATATTATAAAGTGTTTAATTAAATAACATTATATAGTAAAATATTTTGATTTTTTGTCAAATAATTTATTAATTACTTTTAATTTTAAAACTGAATGATAAACAATAAAACTATTATTTTATATATTTAAAAAAAAATTAAATTTAATAAAATATTCAAATTAAATGATATAATATAACTTATATTATAATATTTTAATATATTACTTTATAACTTATNTGGTTTATATTATAAAGTGTTTAATTAAATAACATTATATAGTAAAATATTTTGATTTTTTGTCAAATAATTTATTAATTACTTTTAATTTTAAAACTGAATGATAAACAATAAAACTATTATTTTATATATTTAAAAAAAAAATTAAATTTAATAAAATATTCAAATTAAATAATATAATATAACTTATAT
>SNQJ01S0090731.1:17016-31715 GCA_010110895.2 Picea sitchensis
TTTTTTTTTTATCTTTAGCTACTTTGTTATTTAATTGAATTAATGATAACTTTTCAATATATATAGGCTTCAAGTTATTAAAACATATTCATTATGAGTTTAATATGTCAGTTATAAAAATTATAAAAATTATATTAGATAGAAAATATAACAATCATTTTTTACAACCATTCAAACTAAACCCAATTAATATAAACACAACAATTATTATAAAAATTTCAAATATCTTAATTAAAAATAGAATAAAAACTTTGTACACATACACATATGTACATAGCCATATTTGTCACTTCAAATATCTTAATTAAAACTAGAGTAAAAACTTTGTACAGGTACAAACGCTACGTATAATTCACCGACAGCGTGGATGCATGAAGCCGCGTTTTTAAGGTGTTAAAAATTTAATAAGAATGTGTCATTCATGCATTAACATAGCTTTCATACTATCACTGTTACTTTGTTTGCTTGCTTTCCAATCCACTCCATGGATTTATCTACTCTCATTCACTCCTTTTCCTTGGGCTGCGCGTCTGCCTTTTCCCGTTATACAGAATATGCATCATTCATGCATTACCATAGCTTTCATAATATCAAATCACTGTTGCTGTGTTTGCTGGCTTTCCAAGCCACTTCATGGATTTATCCACGTTCATTCACTCTTTTTCCTCGGGCTGACCCCACCGTTGCTTCTCGAAATCCGCGTAAGCACGTCTGCAATTTCCAGCTATACAGACACCTCACTTACATAATTATTTATTTATGATGGGCTTTAAACCGAATTTCGATGCTGTTCAGAAAATCTTATTTTGGAAAACTTGAATTTGTTGAATGGAATACCCTGTGACTTAAGTTCCCGTTTAAGTTGTATTTTTTGAAGGCAAATTCAAGTTGGCAGATTTGTTTTCCTCTTGGGAGCAGCAGTACTGGGGAGATTTGGAAAATTGTCTTTTTGCTATTTTAATTTATGGTTTTTTCTTCTTTCAGGCAATCATCTTTCAGGCAATTAATATGCAGTTTGTTGTAGAATCTTTAAGACTGTTGTAGATATACTATTGGTACTGGATATACTACGATTGAATATAATAACCTTTAAAACTGTTGCAGGTGATCTATACTCGATGATATATATATCAGTCATCGCAGTCTTAAAAACTCTGCAGCAAACTGCATAGTAATCATCCTTCTTTAATATATCTGCTATAGAGGAAGCACTAGACTGATCCCTCTGGGATATTGTTTCCCACTTACCTTATTATGTACGTGGCAGAATGTGAGTGTGCCCAATGAACTGAGGGATTGCAAATCAGATCCCCGTAACCCGATATTCCACGTACTTTAGCTTTTGAGGACATGAAGCACGGTAGGAGGACAAATCCAAAGGACGTAAATTGGTTAGATAACTTAATGAGCAGAGTCACAAAGATAAACACACATAAGAAAACCTGCTCTATTGCATTACATAAATGGGTATTTATACAATTTTGAGATGAACTGCATAGTTGATACGGTTCAGGATCAAAGGTTGTAATTACTTCTTCTAGATGTTTCTTAGCTACTGAAAAGTTACCAGACTGAGGTGCCGTGCATTCATTGGATGCTTATCCTTTTCATCTACCTTGTTGATTTGGTTGTTAATTAATGGCTAATACTTTTTTTTAATTAAATATTTACAACATCTATTTTATTTCTATATATTACAAACTTTGCTTTTCTAAGAGGTTCTGTAAAGATATTGATATCATTATCATTTGTGTTGCAATACAATACATCAATTTCATTTGACTGTATCTTTTCTCTTACAAAATGATAGTGTGTCTCAATATGCTTAGACCTATCATGATACACTGGATTGTTTGTCAGTTTGATAGAACTTTGGTTATCACATTTGATGATTGTTGGTATTTTTATCTTTTCTCCAACATCTTCAAGTATACTCCTTAGCCAAACTATGTCAGTGGATGACAAAGAAACAATTGGTTGTTTCTTATTCTCCAGGACACATCCCCGATACAATACTAAATGCATATAATGTGGTAGCCCCTCTCTTTGAACAAGATAAACCTCTTCTTTTAATTCTCCATTGAGAAATGTTGACTTGACATCTAAGTAATGTACGTGCCAATTATACTTAGTATCTAATACAAGCATTAATCTAATGGTATTCATTTTTTCTATAGATGCGAAAGTGCCTTCATAATCTATCATTTCTTTTTATGAATAAACCTTGGCAATCATTCTAGCTTTGTATTTTTCTATACTAGCATCAACATTAAATTTATATTTAAACAACCATTTTGAACATATGGGGCTTTTGTTCTCCAGAAATTTTGTCAATTCCCATGTTTCATTTTTAACTATATAATCACATTTCTCTTTCATGGAATCCATCCATTCTTTATAGTCTTTAGCTTGCTCATAATTTAAAGGCTCTACCACATTCATAGCTTGAGTTATTAAGGCATAGTATTTATACTTGGCAGGGGTCTTACCTTCACCTCCTCTAAGCATGCTTTGGTTTCTTGTAGAATCTATGATACTTGAATTTTCACCTTGAACTTGTTCATCTTTTTAGCACTTTCCTTATTTGTTTTAGGTAGATTCCATACATCATAACCATGTTATTTTCGTACTTCATATACATTTTCATGAAACAACACATCTCTACTTGCAAACACCTTGTGAGTGTTAGGGTCAAACTTTTTATAAATTTTATGATTTGTACAATCACCAATAAATACATGCATTTGATTGCCTTGACATCAAGGTTTCTTTTATCATCTTTTGGAATATGAGAAAATGATTTTCTCCCAAATATTCACAAGTGCTACTTTTGGTTTATATCCATAAAAAGATTCAAAAGGTGTTTTGTGCTCTAAAATTTTTGCAGGACTTCTATTCTTCATATACATAATAGTATTTATTGCTTCAACCCAAAAACAATTAGAAATATTTTTACCTTTAATCATACTACGAGCACATTCAACCAAGGTTCTGTTTTTCCTCTCAACTACTCCAATTTGTTGAGGAGTATGTGGCATTGTAAACTGTTGTTGAATCCCATTGTTTTTGCAATACTTGATGAATGTTCATGATGTGTACTCTCCTCCTTGATGCGACATGACAATCTTGATGTTCCTTCATGTTTTATTTTCAACCATATTCTTGAATTCTTTAAAATATTCAAAAACATCACTTTTCTTTCTCATAAAATAGACCCAATTGTATCTAGTTCTATTGATGTATCTAGTTCTATCATCAATAAAAAATAAAGAAACAATATTCTCCTCCAAGAGATCTAGTATGCATGGGTCCACAAACATTAGTGTGCACTAGCTCAAGAATTTCAAGTTTATTTTTATATGTATGTGTAGGAAACTCCTCCATATGTTGTTTACCTAATAAACATCATTCACATTCAACATGTTCACTCTTAAGCATTGGAAGACCCTCTAACATTTCTTTCTTCTGAAGCAACATCAGATAATTATGGTTTAGGTGTTGATAGCTTTGATGCCATAACTGTTTTATTGACATAGTTGTATATGTCAACGCTTGATGATCTCTCCTTGCAACATCAAGCTTACATATTCTTCCAACTCTTGATCCTCTTGCAATGACTTTGTAGTGATCATGTATGTCCTTCACAACACATTGTGACTTAACAAATTCAACTTTTAGATCTTGATTTGCAATGGTGGATACAAAAATTAAATTATTCTTAATGTCTCACATATACATTACATTATGGATTTGTTTCACCTTACGAGTAGGTAAAGTTACACATACATCTCCATACCCTTTAATTTCATGAGATCTATCATCTCCCAGATAGATATGAGCAACATTACTGCTTTCATTATATGTGTCAAACCAATTCTTATTACATGACATATGAATTGAAGCACGAGAATAAATATAAATGAGGCATTAATATCATAAGTGTTTGTTGATAAAGAAACATTGGAAGCAAACAACTTGAGGTTTTTAGAATCATCACCTACTGTTGTTTGTTATATTTGGACTCATTAAAATTATTCCTCTTACAATATTTAACATAATGTCCAAACTTACCACAGTAGAAGCATATGTCATTCCTCTTCACATTTGTGTTTGTGCTTGGTAGTGTCCTGCCATATTTGTATGTGGCTTTCCTTCTTCATTTCTCCTCCATGGATTTCCTTTGCAAGGTTGTTTGCCTTTTTCCACCAATGCTAGATCTGAATCGTGAGATCTGTTATTCAGATTCTTTCTGCACTCTTCCTCTTGCAGAAGAACACATGTCAATTCATCAAAAGTAGGGGCTTTTTCCCTAGATGCAAGACCAGTGATGAACATTTGATATTCATCCAAGATGCCATTTAATGTGACAGTGACCAGATTGGCACTAGAAATCTTCTCACCAATATCTCATATCTTATCTCTTAGTTATTTGATTCTAGAAAAGAAATTATTGATATTTTCATTCTCCCCCATCTTAATTGAAAGAAGCTTACTCTTAAAAAAAATCACACGAATTTTGTTCATTGTCTCATACAAACCTTCAAGTGTCTTCCAAGTTTCATGGGATGTTTTGCATTCCCTCATGTGTGGAATGATATTGTTCTTCACGAACATCCTCAAAAACACCTTCCCTTTGGTCTATCGTTATTCTCAATCCTGAACTAAGGATGCAGGGGAGAATGGTTTGGCTTCATCTCCATATTCTATTGACCAAACATTGTATCCTTGACCAAACATTGTATCCTTCCATCAATATCTGCAAGTTAAATTTCCAATTTACATAATTTTCTCCATCTAACTTATTTGATTCATTTATATATATAAAACCACCATAATATTTATCATTTTTAAAATTTGTCATTTTTTAAATCACTAAAATCTTTATAAGAACTCTGTAATAATCACAACATTTTTAGAACTAAAGATTTTTATAATACATAGACCATCAAAACCATATAATCACAATATTATATTACCAATAAACACCATATCAGCACACTCTCACACACCACCATTCATGACTTAAAATGTAGAGTTACTTCAATTTATCTTTATAAGAACTCTGTAATAATCACAACATTTTTAGAACTAAAATTTTTTATAATACATAGACCATCAAAACCATATAATCACAATATTATATTACCAATAAACACCATATCAGCACACTCTCACACACCACCATTCATGACTTAAAATGTAGAGTTACTTCAATTTTTTGTTTTTTAACCATGAAAACCTTTCCCATGTCACTTATTTTTATTTTTTATATTTTCCAATATGATCACATTTCACTCACTAATCGTACTAATCGTTCAAAGTTGCCCATGTTGAAAACAACGTTATATCTTCAATGGTTGTGTCTCTATTCTCGCTTGCGTGGGATCTTATACCACACCGACTCCTCTACGGATATTTGGCTCGGTTTTTTCTGGTTCCGCCTCCAATGTTGGTCGACCCCTCACAACAAAACATGAAAAACAAATCACTTTAAACAAATCTCACTGCCCTCACAACTCTCAACTCTCACTACTTTTTTTTTCCACAGAAACTCTCACTGCTTTGATACCAAATCAGCAGAGCACAAGACAAAGATAAACACACACAAGAAAACTTGCATTACAAAAATGGGTATTTATACAATTTTGAGATGAGCTGCACCGTTAATCAGGTTCAAGATCAAAGGTTGGAATCAGTTCTTCTAGACCTTTCTTAGCTACCAAAAAGTTACCAGAGTCGGTGCATTGACTGCACGCTTATCCTCTTCATCTACCTTGTTCACCTGGTTGTTTAATTAATAGTTAACAAACTTAAAATTCTTGAAGGTATTGAAGCTATTATATTTGTGATATATATGGAATCTTTGTGGATTCTCTACATACACCAAAAAACAATGGAATTTGATAATCAATATACTAGCAATTGGAATTTGATAATATGCATATCTGCGATTTTCCCTCCAAGAAAAAGGCACTGTGTAAAAATACCATCTTTTCTTTGAATGCATGTTGCYTAGGATATAATAACYATTGGGACACTTGCACCAAATCTTTCTCCCTTATGTGTTTGTGAATCCTAACACTCTGTGCAAACAAAATATTAMACAAACTAATATGTTATGATCAATTTGTTACCATGAGATGGCCTTGCAATATTGAAGACTTAGTTGCTTCTTTCGCTCTAAGTGAAATTTCCAGAAAACAATTTGCACTATCCTATGACATAGTAATTTCCATATGCAAAGCATCATTTAGTTGAGGTCCAGACACTTGATTATTTAATATTACTTCCTAGCATATTTTTGGTTATTTAATATTACTTTTTGGTATATCGTGGCTTACTTATAATATTTTTTTTTTACAGATAATTGTTTCATTTGTTTTATGATAATTTTATAATAATGTAAGGTTAGTATAGTTTCGTTTAAATTTCCACAGTTGCTGTAGTTGTCCATAGTTTGTTTTTGGATTTGGACTTCGTAAGTCCAACGTTTCCAGCAGTTCACTGTTCATTTCGAGGGAAAAGAAAGATGAGGAGATTAATAAGGTATATCATTGTTAATTGTTATTTGAACGATGCAATGGCATAAATACAAGTGTGATGGACGTAATAATTCAATTAAGTGAGTGGGCTCGGGAAAGAATGGAGGCATTGGACACAGGTATGCTTTGCAGAAAGAGATGAAAAAGAAGAAAGGGAAATGACTTAGTGTTTGATGTTATGTGAGAGGTTAATAAGTGGAGTCTAAGATTGGTTAGGTTGGAAACCATCTTTTTTATTTATATTATTAGGGTGTTTATTTATTTTTATGGCTTATGTGATAAGGTCTTTAGAGTAATGAGGATTTTTAGTTAAATTTTTTAATTGGTCAAAACAAATCATGTGTTTGGTATTGGAAAAGTGTTCCACAATGGTCAATTTTTTTGATTGGATTTTGGTTTGTGTCCAGAACTATATAAGGTTATCTTACATTTTGACTTTTATTATTATGTTAATATTTATTGCTTTATGATAATATTATAATAATGTAAGGTTATTTTAGCTTTTACTCTTATTATTAGTCTTGTAAAAAGTAGATCCATTTTTAATACTCCTTTATATAAATCAAGATGTTTAACCCAAAATTTTAATCTCATATTTTATTGAACATTTTTTTCTTAATTTATCAAATATTTATAATAATTTTTTTTAAAAGTAATTAGAAATTTTGAGATTTTATTCAAAATAATTAAAAACTTTTAAAGTTCTTATTAGGTTTCATATTTTTTTCTTAATTTATCAAATATTTATAACAATATTTTAAAACTAATTAGAAATTTTGAAATTTTATTCAAAATAATTAGAAACATTTAAAGGTTTTATTGGACTTCATATGGAGACAATTTTAATTTATCATCAATTTTTGGTATGTTTAGGATATAATATTTAGAGACAAACTAATTCTATATTTGAGCTAATAATAGTTAATAAACATTTAGTATTAGTTCTTAATATTTTTTGTTCTCATTCTTTAACAAGGGAGACTTCTAGTTATAKATTTAAAGAGATTGAAATRGTATTAACARAATTTCAATGTCATGCAAGTGCACATGTTGTGCAAGATTCAATAATATGAATGACAATGTGGGATGTGAGTTGGTTGTGCAAGATTCAATAATATGCATGACAATATGATGTGAGTGTCAGAATTTAAGAGAGCAGCCATAACACGAAAATTACACACAAAATAATATTGTATTACTATATCAAATCCCAAGATACAATAGGTATATGTAGCTGGAGTTAKATCCAACCAATTCCAAACATAKGTATGGAGGTTGAGATAATATCTCAACAAYTCCTACAAAATCTCAAACCAACTCCAAACCAATCTCTAAATTAATCATTAATTCTAACASTGAGTTGGTTTGGCCAAATTCAATAAAGTTAAAGAGATGGGTGTAGAATGACAATGTGATGTGAGTTCCTTTGGCCAAATTCAACAAAGCTAAAGAGATGGGTGTAGTTTTAACAAATAGAGAATTCAATAAAGATAATACAACAAGCATGTGGTTTATAATATGATGTGTTTAACTAAATAACATCATACAATAACTACAAATTTGTGTCAAATGATTAATTGATTATTTTTAACTTTAAAAAATCAATAATAAACAAGAAAATTATTATCTTATATATTTAAAAAACAAATTAAATTTTATACATTTAACATTAAATATATAATATAACTTACAATATATATATTTTTTAATTTTTATTTATATGTTTAAAAGAAAAAATAAATCTTAAACATAAACTTAATCATTACAATTACTTTTACAGAAATAGTATATAACCATCTTTTTATGGGAAAAGGTGAACTCCCTTAAACTATGAGAAACTAAAAAAATTCTATAAAATAAAACTTATATTATTTTTTTAGTTTTTATTTTTTACCAATTTTATGGGAGTAACTTAATTACTAACCTTAACAAAAAAAATAAAAAAAATTATAAAGTTGAACATAATGGAAAAAAAGAAGCATTTACCACTATCCCAACCACTTAAAACCATGGCTGATGAATGCTAGAAGCTTTGCCAAAACTTTATTAGTGATCCCTGTCATATTCCACTATAATTTAAACCTGACAAGCAGGTATTAATAATATGCCGGAGGGTTATAATATTAAATTTCTATCTTTAATCTATAAACCTGATAAAAAAATATTTAAATCTTACACTTACATATTTTCAATTAGAAAACTGATTAGTCAGGAAGTTTTCAATGGGTATACCCTAAAGGAAAGAAAAAACTTAGACTATAGAAGGCATGGCAAGAGAAATTATAGAGTTGAGATTTGGAAATTTGTACTTTTGCTTTTTAAATTCATGGCTCTCTGTCCTTTCATATCTCTGCTATAGAGGAAGCACTAGATTGATCTCTGTGTGAAATTGTTTCCCATATAGGTTATTATGTTTGTGCCAGAACGTGAGTGTGCCCAAGATTGCACATAAGACCCCCGTAACCCGATATTCCACGTCCTTTAGCTTTTAAGGACATGAAACGATGTAGGAGGACAAATCTAAAGGACGTAAATTGGTTAGATAACTTAAAATTCTTTAAGGTATTGAAGCTATTATATTTGCGAGATATATATGGAATGTTTGTGGATTCTCTGCACAGCAATGGAATTTGATAATAAGTATACTATACATTGGAATTTGATAATATGCATACTAGTAATTTTCCAAGGCACCGTAAAAATATCGTCTGTGAGAGCATAGTAATATTACAAGGCACCGTAAAAATATCATCTGTGAGAGCATGTTGCCTAGCATAGAATAACCGTTGGGACACTTGGAACAAATATTTATCCCTTGATTGTTTGTGAAGCATGACACTCTAAATGCAAGCAAAATACTAAACAAACTATTCTTTTGTGATCAATTTGTTACCCTGAGATGGCCTTGCAATATTGAGGAGTTAGTTACTTTTTATCTGTCTAAATGAAATTCCCAGAAAATAATTGTGGTATCCTAGTGTTAACTCCCAAAATGAAACCGTCCTTTTGGTTGAATTTTGTAGTGGATAGCATGGCTATCGGTAGTGTCCTCAAGTTATTTTTTAGTTTTCATAGCTGAAAAAAATTTAGGTTTTGGTTTGTCTTAAGGAAATAATTTGACCCATAAAGTCTTCTTTTCAAAATTTTCATTTTTCACTTTCCTCAGCTAACGTGTGTCCAAAAGTTGAGCTTGCGCTATTGGAAGTACATGCTTTCCACAGCTAAGGAACACTTTCCATAAGTCTTTGCGCTGTTGAAAGTGGCGAATTTCAAAAGGTGCAAAAATCAGCCTCGCGGGTCGTGTGCTGTTGAAAGTGTATACTTTCCACAGCGATGGAACGGTTTTTCAAAGGACGTGCACTGTTGAAAGTGTATACTTTCCGCAGCGATGGAACGGTTTTTCAAAGGACGTGCATTGTTGAAAGTGTATACTTTCCGCAACGATGGAACGGTTTTTCAAAGGACATGCGCTGTTGAAAGTACATGCTTTCCACAGCTAAGGAGTGTTCTTTAAAAAGTGGTGTGCTGTTGAAAGTGCATACTTTCCGTAGTTAACAGGAATTTTCTACAGAATCGCGCGCTGGTGAAAGTGGCAAGCGAACAGTTGACAGAGGCGTTTTCCACGGTCGTTGTTGAAGAAAGCGGGAATCACGTGCATGATATCCACGTCTGAAGGTAATGATGATATGATCACCCCACATCAGGCAAATCCAAAATATGCGCTGATGAGAGTGGGTAATGATAGAAACTCAATTATGCATGTCAGAATATGACTGTAATTCGAATCCGGCCCAGAACTCACGCTCAACACTCATGGCATCCGGGATGGCAAGTTCGAGTTCGGTGATGCAAGTACAGAGGAGGTACCACCGGCCTGACAACATCAAATCAAACAGTGGTTTCCATATCACAAATCGTCTCTGGAAATCTTTTGAAGTTTCATTTGTTTCAAAACAGAGCCGAAGTCCGAACTGCTTTCAACAACGCAGAACCTCGGCTCGACCGAAAGTTACAGGGGTTACAAATTATCGGGATTTGCAAGCTACATAATGGTGAGAAAACGCAGCGGTGCTCTACTCAAAAGAGAGATGGATAACCTGTCCTTTTCACAAACACATCCCGAAGTTCAGAAGCATTTTTCGAATGCAGGGTGTATGGAATTCGTCGAAAGGTTGCAAGTTGGGTGCCACCAGGCTACGGCAGAAGCCTTTGCCAAGACTTTCGATGGCAATAAAGCTCGTGTCGGGTCAATGGAAATCAAAGTGGATGAGGCTGTCATTGACGTAGCTACAAGTTTACCAAGAACTGGTCAGAGCTGGTTTAAAACCACTGCTCCCAAAAAATTGGATTTCAGAGTTTATTTGAAAGAGGGGTACAGGCACAAAGCATGGAAAAAAGGTATGCTAGTTTCATATCTAGATGAAGAATGGCAGGAATTGTTTAAAGGTATCCAATTGTACATTACCTCGGAGGGAAGATATGATAAACTGATGATGTACCACTTCAAACTACTGGATCATTTCACAGGCAAGACCCCTATTAATTTGCCTTATTTCCTACATAAAAGTTTGACTAAGGTTTGCAAGAAGATTAGAGCTCAACCCTTGAGAATGAAAGCTACTCTGTGTCACTTCGGCCTCATAAAATTGATTATCCTGGAGGAATTGAAACAACAGGGAAGGAGCTGGGAACATTTCCTATTCTGGGAAGGTTTTGAAACCCAGAACCAGAATGCAAATGAACAGGTGAAGGGTTCAAAGACACAATCATCTCCTCAAAGCAGTTCAAGAAAAAGAAGGACCTTTCCAGGGCCTTCAGAAGACAGAATATCTGGAGTCAAGCCTCACAGGTTAAAGAGAAAATTAAATTTTGAGCAGACCACAGAGCATACTATAGAGCAGACCACAGGGCAAAATACAGAGCATCCTACAGAACAAAGTACAGGGAAGAATATATTAAACTTGCCCTATTCAGATTCAGAATCAGAGCAGCAAGACCAATGCCCTGTCACCAAGAGTCCTGAGTAGTCAGCTAAGTGTGCACAAAACTTTGAAACCTTCAATCAGACAAAGCAGGGAGAATCATCAAAAAACTCCAAATCAAAGAGGTCTCAGAAGATCAAGCATCTCAAGGAGGTAATTGCCCAGCAAGAGGTCTTGGAGCGGGTGATTAAAGAAAGGTATAAGAGGTTATCTGATAACTTCGCCAAGACCAANGAATTGAAACAACAGGGAAGGAGCTGGGAACATTTCCTATTCTGGGAAGGTTTTGAAACCCAGAACCAGAATGCAAATGAACAGGTGAAGGGTTCAAAGACACAATCATCTCCTCAAAGCAGTTCAAGAAAAAGAAGGACCTTGCCAGGGCCTTCAGAAGACAGAATATCTGGAGTCAAGCCTCACAGGTTAAAGAGAAAATTAAATTTTGAGCAGACCACAGAGCATACTATAGAGCAGACCACAGGGCAAAATACAGAGCATCCTACAGAACATAGTACAGGGAAGAATATATTAAACTTGCCCTATTCAGATTCAGAATCAGAGCAGCAAGACCAATGCCCTGTCAGCAAGAGTCCTGATTAGTCAGCTGAGTGTGAACAAAACTTTGAAACCTTCAATCAGACAGAACAGGGAGAATCATCAAAAAACTCCAAATCAAAGAGGTCGCAGAAGATCAAGCATCTCAAGGAGGTAATTGCCCAGCAAGAGGTCTTGGAGCGGGTGATTAAAGAAAGGTATAAGAGGTTATCTGATAACTTCGCCAAGACCAATGCTGCGTTTGAAAGATTGGCTAAGGAAAGTGTTAAAGAGAAGAAGAGGAAGAAAAAACTCACTACAGACTACAACAGCTTGTGGTGGCTTGCCAAACGCCTTAAAAGACAGATAAGGAGGTTGAAACAAAAATTGAGGCAAAAATCTCATCCAGATCTGAAGGTTCTTGCTCAAGTCGCCGTCAATATGCAAGGTGAGAAGTCTGGAACACAATAAATTTTGATGAAATCCAAATTTCGGATGTGAAATCCATTTTTGAGCACAATTGGGACTTTCACCAGCGTAAAGCTATCAATTTATGACCCGTGCGCTGTTGAAAGTGACGGCTTTCAACAGCTAACCCGCGAAAAATTAAACGTTTGCGCTCTTGAAAGCTGGGAAACTAATTTTTGAAGCCAAGGACAACACAGTTCATTCCAAACAGGTTTTGAAGGGGCTCCAGTGTATAAGTGGGCTATTAGATCGCATGCAGGAAGTTCAGCATCAGGGATTCGAGAGATTTTTTTGGTAACACATGCAAAACCATTTCCTAAAAAATCGACCATAAACGTTGGGAAATCAAAGAGTCAAATACAGGTGTCCTGCTATTTTCATCACATTGCAGATACCAAGAGTTGAAGGACGCAGATGGTGATTTTGGAGATTGAAGACAGTTCTACTATTAAGTTTAGTTGTTAGAGACTTTATTTTCAAGTTGTTTAGATAGAATTGAGTTGTCTTTATTAAATATAGATCCATGTTTTTAGGATCTGTATAACTGTTTGTAAGAGGCTATAAATGCCTGTTTTTGATGTGAAACAAAGGTTCGATTCTGGAGACTATAATACACTTTTGTACTCAGATTTTCACTGCTAATACAAATCACAGGTTCCTTTCCATTTTGGTATCAGTGTTTCATATTTCTTCTTCGCTGTTATCTTGTTGTCAAACCTTGAATAGCTGTTATCCTATTGTTTGGTTCATGACATGATAATTAGTTTCTTAAGTTGTTTATTCGACCCTACTCTGTACTGGTTTATGAACAATCTTTTCTTCACCCATTGAAAGTTATTTTACTGATTAACCAATCTTGGAAAGCACTGTCTATTTGATTACCATTTTGATGTCTGAATGCCATAAGTTGAATTGAGTTATCCCATTGATCCACATTTACAAAATACAAAAATATTCATTTCTTAAGTTACGAAGCACCTTTGGTCTGCAACCACAAAGGGTTTCTTGGAGTGATAACACTTAGGAAATAGTCATTTCCATAGACAACGTAGCATTTCCTTGAGGTCCAAACACTCAATCATTTAATATTACTTTCTAGCATTTTTTGGTTATTTAATATTACTTTCATCATCTTGTTCATGTCGATCTCCTCCTGTGTATCTATTGCTTAGCATAGTTCTCAAGTTCGAACTAAAATTCGAATCAGAATTCAATTCGATACCAAAAAACTGTATAAAATTTAATATTAAAAAATTCCTTACAAATATTCAAGTTTTTCAAAATTTAAAAAATTCATATGAAAAATTATTCATGTTATAAACACCACAAATGGAATAAGATATTAAAACTAAAGGCATAGTACAAAGAGCATAGTTTGACCATTTGTTATGAATAAAGAGAACTTGAAAAACTTTTCATGAACTTCCACCAAATCAGTCATGTTATAAACACCACAAATGGAATAAGATATTAAAACTAAAGGCATAGTACATAGGGCATAGTTTAACCATTTGTTATGAATAAAGAGAACTTGAAAAACTTTTCATGAACTTCCACCAACCTAAATCAAGGTTCATGCTGAGCATAATTATAAAATTTATTTGGCATTAAAGGAGAATGGAAACAAGCCTTCCTTATTTTCATTTTTATATATAGTTGTTTACCTGATGCGATGTTGAGCATAATTATAAAATTTATTTGGCATTAAAGGAGAATGGAAACAAGCCTTCTTTATTTTTCATTAAAATTTATTTGGCATTAAAAGAGAATGGAAACAAGCCTTCTTTATTTTCATTTATATATTTAGTTGTTTATCAAAAAAAATTAAGGTTTTTCTCTCATGTTTTATTTATTTATTTTATTTGCAAGTTTAATGAAAACAAAAAACTAGCAACTATTAATTAAGGATTCATGAAAACTCTATATAAATTTATTTTATATACAGGTTTAATGAAAACAAATAAATAGCGGCCATGAAGGAAGTTCTCAAAGGAAAGTTCCCAAAGGATATCATCCAAGCCATGTAATATGAGGTGGTGTGGTCTAAGGATGTCCAGACATAGTGAAAGACAGGGGTGGATATTATCTGTGGGCGCCTTTGTAGGAGGCGAGTTGTACCTGTCATGGATGCAATTCTTTCCAAGCCCTTTACTGCCTTTATTCTTTCTCTTCT
>SNQJ01S0090731.1:31725-58016 GCA_010110895.2 Picea sitchensis
CATGTGTTATGGCTACTTTGGAATTTATCATGTTGAATATTTTCAAGATTTCATATGCATATTTATATTGTGAAATAAATATACCATCTTTGGAATGGTGAACTTCCATGCTCAGAAAATATCTCATAATCCCCAAATCAATCATTTCAAAGTAATCCTTCATGGCTGACTTCAATTATTCTATGCCAAAGTTACCTGTAAAAATCAAATCATCGACATATAAGAAAACAATCAACACAGTACCTTGTTGATTTTCTTTGATGTATAGTGTTATCTCACAATCACTTCTTTGAAATCCATTCTGAGTGAGGTAGGAATCTATGCAATTGTACCAAGCTCTAGGAGCTTGTTTTAATCCATATAGTTCCTTCTTCAATATGTGTACTTTTTTTTCTTGTCCTGACCATTCAAAAATGTTGAATTTACATCCATTTGATAAACATGCCATTTATTATGCACAACAATAGTCGACATAGTTTTGAATGTGTCCATCTGCGCAACTGGTGCAAATGTTTCATTGAAATTTATTCTGGGTTGTTGTGTGAAACCTCTTGCAACTAACCTCGCCTTGTGCTTCTGCATATTTCCATATGCATCTTTATTAGTTTTATCAATCCACTTGACACTTATCACATCCTTGTCCTCAGGTACATCTATCAATTTCCATGTCTGATTGTTCTCTATGAATTCAATTTTTTCATCCATGGCTTGTGCCCATACATTATCTTTGACATCTTCTTCAAAATTTAATGGATCATCTATTTGTGAAAAGAGAGAAAAGATTGAGAATGAATTTTTTTCATCAACATTGTAGATGTCACACAGACTTCTTGTCTTCCATGGTAAAAGCATTGCTAATTTTGGATATGGATATGTAGAACTACTCAAACTACTTGCTAGAGTTTGTTGCACTCTAGGTGTGGACTGTGCACCTGCAGATCTCATTCATGTGAATGCTGGAGTAGTTTGGGCTATGGTTTGTGTCACATTTCCAGGAGTGGAAGGAATTGTTTTCTAACTTATGATTGGTGTTTGAACCTATTCATCCTCCATGACATCATTCCTGATAGCATTAAGAATTTTAACTGTCTTTTCTATGCTTCCATCCCATGCTTCATTTTCCACAAATTGGACTTCACAACTGATTATGAATTTTCTTGCAATGAGATCATACAACTTGTGTGCTTTTGTATCTTCATAATGCCCAACAAATATACATTTGTGTCATTTTTTATATAATTTTTTCTCATCTCATCTGGAACATGTGCATATGCGACATAACCAAAAACTTTCAAGTGTGCAACATTGTGCTTCATAACTATCCAGGATTCTTGAGGAGATTTGTTTTTCACACTTTTTATCAGACACTTGTTCATGATCTACACCACAATTGCTACTACCTCATCCCAATACTCATTTGACAAATATTTGGTTGCTAACATAATGTGCGCCATCTCCATGATGGTGTGATTCTTCCTTTTTACGACACCATTTTTTTGTGGTGTATATGGCGCAATGAATTGCTTGTAAATGCCATGAACTTTACAAATCTTTAGAAAATCTATTGAAACATATTCACCACCTCTATTAGTTCTTAGAACCTTGATGTAATAACCACTGGAGCTTTTAATCTATATGACTTGCCAACTAGAAATGAATCTCTATGCTACTTTCCAAAGATACATCCTTCACATATTCTTTCTGTTTTTTCAATTAATGGAAAACCTTTCACCATATCCATTGTATGTAGTAGCTTCAGACCTCCAAAATTTAAATTCCCAAATCTGAAATGCCACAACTAGGAATCATCCTACACTTCAGATTGAAATGATTCCTGCAATTTGACGCCATTGTCTTCTTCTTTCTTGGAACTACACGCACTACCTGTTCCTTCCTTGGAACAACACACACTCACTTTTCCACTTTCTGCTTTGAATGCAATGTCAGAGTGTGCATATCTTGCTTCATAGGCATCTTGCATTTTTTTTCTCTTCACGGTTAGATCCAATGTCAATGGAAACATTCTATTGTTTGTCATCTGAATTCTTGTGATAAGTTGCTTTCTTGGATATCTATCCAAAATCACATAGTGATTATCTTGCATGTAGATTATATACCCTTTTTGTAATAATTGTCTTGTGCTCATCAAATTATGTTTTAGGCTAGCAACATAACATACATGAGGCATAACATTTTTCTCCCCATATTTAGTTAAAATGTTAACACTGCCTTTACCCAATACAGTGACTTGGATATTGGTTCCAAGCGTAAATTTAGTTTGGAATGAATTATCCAAACTAGAAAACAATTCTAAGTTTCTTGTCATGGAATAGAATGATGAATCCTCATCTTACTTCCTACCTTCCTTTTTGAATCATTTTGCAGACTTGTCATAAGAACACATATCGTATTATTATAGACGAAGGTGCTTTTGTCATAATTTTATCCTCAAATTCTTGGAAAGCTATTGGTTCCCCTCAACTTGTGTCTGTCTCCCATCATCTGATGGTGTTTAATAGAAGAACTGATGAACCTTTAGGGATCCTTCCTTAGATTACCATTACCTTAGGAGGGAAAATTTTCTATATTGATGTTATGGTAGCTCAAGGTCCCTTGGATTTTCATTTTCCCCTTGGGAGGGACTATGTCTATGCTATGAAAGTTGTCATCCCATAGTCTTTCGTGTGATGCATTTCCCTCATGGTGGAAACATTGTGACTCTTGACCAGATTTGATTTGTTAGTCCTAATCATTCATTGAATTTCGATCATATCACCTCCCTGAATGTTCCTTATATACAAGAGGGGTCCCCCCCACCAAAAAATAACTATGTGGCATCATGTCCCATGCCTTCAATTTGTAATGAGAAGTATCCTCTCATTGTATGTTCATATTCTTTGGATTTATTTCTGATAGTTGACAGGGTAATTCCCTCACCAGGGACATTGGAGTCTATTCTCCCCCCTGCTGACAAGAGTGAGTCTCTTGACATGTATTCCTTACAGAGTGTTATTCTTCCATATTATGAAGAACTCTTGGAAATCATGGTCAAGGCAAATGAGCATAGTTCCCTTTCTGTGTCAAACTCGTTAAAAAATGAAATAGATACCCATGAGCATAGTTCATTGTCCATGTCAAGCTCATTAAAAAATGAAATGGACTACGCTCCAATTGAGTCAAGTATTATACTAGATATAGTACATGAACCTTCATTTCCTCAGCCTATGTCAATTGATACTCTTCCTTTATCCCTCTCTGGTGAACCTATTCCTATTAGTAACCAGGAGTTTAATCAGGTACAGAAGAAGAGTCAACAAACAGAATGAATCTTGGGGGGAATGTATCCAACCTATGGACATCATGTTGGAGTTAATATGCTAGATTTTTTCTTCAGGCTAGGGGAAAAGTACCAACCTATGAACATCATGTTGGGAAGAAAACCTGCTAATGGGTATCACTCGAGCACAATTTCATTCTTGGTTTCAAGCTCTTATAAAAATGAAACCAATCTTGAGCATAGTTTATTTTCTAGTTTCAATCTCATGTAAAAATGAAACAAATCTCGAGGATAGTTTATTTTTCTAATTTCAAGCTCATGTAAAAATGAAACCAACCCCAAGCATAATTTCAGTCTCTATTTCAATCTCGTGTAAAAATGTAACCAATAATGAGCATAGTTCATTCTCTGTTTCAAGGTTGTTTAAAAATGAAGTAGGTACTCCGAGCATAGTTTCATTCTCTATTGAAAGCTCATTAAAAAATGAAATAGATAACCATGATCTCAGTCTTTGTTCTTTCTCATGCTCTTAAATACATGAGAATAAGTTACCAAGTATACTTTTATCATTTTTTTTGGGCTTATAAAAAATATAAGAAAAATGAACTCTTTGGAGTATCCTTTAATCTCTTTTCAAACTCCCTAAACATGAAAAGATTGTCGAGTGATCTTGTTTTCTTTCACACTCATTAAATGGTTATGAAAGGACGTCTATTCAATGTAATTTAACCCTTTTTTTGAACCAAATGGACTAATTATGAAAAAGGAATAATCTAGTCCACCTTGGCAAGAAGAGTTCTCCCTTGTATTCTTTTATCCTTTTTCGTACTTGTGAGATTGAATTTACAAAAAAAAACACCCTTGGAGTCTTATTTTTATTTTCAAACTCTCTAAATATGAAATGACTAATCGAGCACGATTCTCTGCCCTGGGCTCAAGAATATATCCATGGGTGAGAACATTGAGCATACTTTTATTTTCTTTTGCGTTCGTTAAACATGAAAGAAGGAAAAAAAGTGGAGGGTTTTTCCATATAGTCATCTTCACAAATGACAGTTGTGTATTGATTCTATTTTTAACAATGCGCATGTTATGTGTCTATGTATAACAATTGGGTTATCCATTGTCTCTGTATTATTACAATCTACATGAGATTTCAGACTCCGTCGACTCGTTACTCTTTCAGTCATTAATAGAAATTTTTTTGGTCCTTATCAAGTCAAGTCATTTTTCATGTTGATTTGTTCAAGGGAATTTAGCATGTGTTGGTCATTTTCAGTCCTTTATCCCATTCATCCTGACCATCCCTGTGTCAGTTGTGCTCTACTATTACACTCTTCACACCATCTACCCTTTTATGTTTCATGTCAATTGATGAGGGATACATCAAGGCCCTCCTTTGACAGATTTCATCATGTTGACTCCAGATCATTATCCAAGATTGAAATCTAGAAACTAGTTAGTACCCTGGTATTTGCAGACATCAATGGAAGATTCCATTTCATTTTAGTAGTGGGTTTACATCATTGTCTCTTTTTGAATGAATATACGAGTGTTCGACTTCAACTCATTTATTGACACCTTCTGTATTGTACTAGGTATATTTGGGTCCATCATCATCATCATCATCGATGGATTACCTTGCGTCTGTTAATGGTATACATCAGTGACCAGTAATTAGATAGTTTCTACCATGTTTGACCTCAACTCATTTATTCACATGTTGTAGATTCATACCATTATGATTTGGGACGAAGACCTTGGGTTGGGACCACTACATTCCTTAATGGCATTCCCTCCTAAGTTGCGATGGAGTTATTCATGAATACTTCATAGATGGATCAGGCATCTAGTCATCTCACTAATTTTTATACTATGACATAGATCCACATTTGTACTTGTCGACCAAGATTTACTTGGTCGTGGATATGCTCTTGCTTGTGACATGAATCCACATGGTATTCTTTCATGGCCATGATCTAGTTACTTCTGTCATGCATTGATCTGAAGTGTATGTTTGGAGGCTATGCTTAGTTTCTATTATCAAGCATGGGTATGCCCGCCTCAGAAATGTTATTATTATGTTGAACCGATGATGGTTTCTTTCCAAGTTCCTTTGCTCAAATCTCTGTGATTTTTTTTGTAAAGTATTTCGGCCATTAAACACCTCTTCTTACCTCACACTTTAGGGGGCACCTGTTATATAGTTATTTTCCACCTGATCACTTGATGAGAATCATCTAGGGGTCAATAGTCTGAACCACTAAATCATACCACTTTTTCCCTAAGATTATAATACTTTTATATATGGTCGTTGGTTCCCCATTTACATATTATGACCAGGAAGTGCTAGTCGCTCCATGTCCTCCTGCAAGGAGTGACCAATTTCTCCTTGCAACACTGTAGGGTGCGACCAGGTCCGTTACTCCCTTTTTAGAATTGGTTTCATGAGATAATATTGAAACCATGATTCTTTGTGGTTTGACCTCGAGAATATTTTCATCTTGGTCATGGAGATATTATCCAAAATACCCTTTGATATTATCTCTACTATCCTATAAATAATAGAGGTCTATCATGGGAAAAGGAGGAGGACAAAGGAGAAAGCAAACTTTTTCTGGAAGTTTGATTACAGATCCTGGGAAAGGAATTTGGGAAAGGACTGAATCAAATTCTACCATGAACGGTATACATCAGTGACTGATAATCATACGGTTTCTACCATGCTCAACCTCAACTCATTTATTTTCATGTTGTAGATTCATACCATTAGTATTTGGGATGAAGACCTTGGGTTGGGACCACCACTTTCCTTGATGGAATTCCCTCCCAAGTTGCGATGGATTTATTCATGAGTACCTTATAGATCACTTGGGAATATAGTCATCTCATTGATTTGTATACTCTTACATAGATCCACATTTATACTTGGTCGTGGATATGCTCTCACTTGTGGCATGTATCCAAATTGTATTCCTTCATGGCCATGATCTAGTTACTTGCGTCATGCATGGATATGTACTGTGTGTTTGGTAGCTATGCTTAGTTTATATTATCGATCGTGGGTATTCCCGCCTCGAGGATGTTATTATTATGTCGGATCGAAGATGGTTTCTCTCCAGGTTCCTTTTCTCAAAGCTTTTTGATTTTGTTTGTAAATTATTTAGGCCATTAGACACCTCTTCTGACCTCACACTTTAGGGGGAATATGTTACATAGTTATTTTCCACATGATCACTCGATGGGGATCATCTAGGGGTAAATAGTCTAAACCACTGAATCATACCACTTTTCCCCTTATATTATAGTACTTTTATGCATGTTCATTTGTTTCTCATTCACATCTTGTGACCAGGAAGTGCTAGTCCCTCCATTTCCTCCTGGAAGGAGTGAATGATCACTCCCTGCAAGATTGTAGGGAGTGATCGAGTATGTTATTCCCTTTTTAGAATTTTTTTCGTTAGATAATATTTAACCCCCGATTTTCATGGTTCGACTTCAAGAATGTTTTCATATTGGACATGGATATCTTATCAAAAATACCCTTTGATCTTATCTCTACTATCCTATAAATAATGGATGTCTCTCATGGGAAAATGGGGAGGAGAAAGGAGGAAGCAAACTTATTTTGGCAGTTTGATTACAAATATTGGGTAAGGAATTTGGGAAGGGACTACAACAAATTCTTTGATTGTAATTTGTAATCCATTTTTCCATTAATAGGATATGTACAATATTTTCCTCCTTTCTTGATTGTATGTAATTTTTATGATCTTTGTAGGGAATTGATATTCTTAGGTTATGTCACTAGATCAATTTTCCATTTATACATGATTCTTTTGATCTTTTGAAAGGTCTCTTTGTGTCTCTCTTTGTTGGCAAGAGTGACGAGAATATTCGAGAGAGATGAAAACTAAGAATCATGTAGGGACAATTGTGTGATCACTGGGTAATCCTTGCATTTCATCAACTTGTAGGTATTTTCATGTATGATTTGGATCTAGGAAAATCTATAGCTTGCATCTATATTTTGTCTTAGGTATAGGAAGAGCCTAAGTGAGCTAACTCATGCAGGGTTCATTTACCCTACAACACTATCCTCTTGTGAAATCTTAATCTGGTGATACCCATAGAATCCATAAATAAATGAGTAAGATTCTTGTCCTCCTAAATTCTCCAAAACTTCATCTGTAAACGAAATAGGGAACGGGTTATGTAATCAAGAATCATTCAATTTCTATAGATCCATGCAAATTCTAATTCCATATGTGATATTTTCCTAAATCACCATCGGACTGATCCCTTTTGACTTTGTGACGGGTTCAATAATGCCACATTCCATCATCCTATCTATTTATTCTTTTTCTTTCTTATTATATAATAGGTTCAATTAGTATGGTCTCTACTTTACCGGATTGGCATACAACTTCAAATGAATCATCATCCCCCTATATCCCTAGAAATCCATTTCATTTCTAAAAATGTAGTTAGGAAAATGTTTTTGTATTCGTGAAATAGATAAAAAATCTTCTCAACAGTTTGTTCATTCCAATAATATCCGATTTTTGTGAACTTAGGGTTATCCTTTGTACCAATATTCACCTTGTGTTTTCTCAATGGCCTTGCATACTTGGAAGATTAAAGCTCGGGACCCTCTACTATGTGCTCTCCTTCGGTTTCTCATATTTTCATATTTCTCGGGTCTTTTTCCTCCTAGTATTCTCTAGCAACATTATAGCATTCCAAAACCTCTTTAACAGTCATAGAAGATCTGTTCACGCTATATAAAGGTGCTTGTATCGTCGAATATTCTGTTGTAAATATCTTGTTCTTGACAATATACTAGGTTTTGTCTACCAAAGGGTCATCATATTCAAACTTGAAAGTTACCTTTAAGTTGTGATTCAAGTCTTTCCATTCTATTTTTTCTCTGTGTACTACGAGTTATAGATACCAGTTCTTAGGGATCACATCCAGGGTGTTTACGAACAAGTGCATCCATTCTTGGTTAGGTACTGAGCTCCATGCTGCAATGCATTGTGTAAGATGATCTACAGGAAAAATCAATCTAGTATACTTTTGTGATGTATATTCAGTTTATGTTCCAAACATGACATGTAACACCATTCTACATTACTTTCAATTCTCTATTTTATCCTTATGTGTAGCCCACCATCTTACAAGAGTCGCTTTCAACGTCATATCTAAATCTAGCAATCCCTATTCTTCAAATATATGCAATTAAAATTCTTTTATAAAAATATCTACATTTTTTATTCCATCATACTTCAAGGGATCACATACCTCATCTCCAATCCAACACAATGTGCGGATAATACAAGAACATCTCCTTGTAGATACTTCATCTAACGTTTTTTCTAGTGTTCTCGGTCTTCTTCTGAATTTGATGTGCAAGAACTGATACTTAGATAACTAAGTACACCCTCAACAATGGGATTAATATATGCATACATCTGCATAGTCACATTGTAAAGGTTACCAAGTTATTTCCCCCTTGTCAATTCCACATATCATATTCCTTCTGTGGGATCCAGTGGCACAGTAATTCTCAAGTATGCTACTTCAAAGATCATTTGTCTCTTTTTCAAATCAATATTGGTTTGGTTATAAAAATCCCAATCGAGTCCAAGTAAGACTGGATAAGGTTTACTACCATCCACTATCTCGATTACTTCAAAATATGTTGTTTTGTGCACCCCATCGATATTAACATTCACCCTTATCAATCTTCCAATCAGAACAATCTTGTGTTGATATGCTAGCCTCAATTGAATTGGTGACCAAATCCATTTTGGTTTTCCCATCATTTCCCATGTCTTCTTCAGAATTGCGTTCACATAAGAACCTAGATCGAAGATGATGTTATCCATATCATAGCATCTTACCTATGCATTAATACTGAATTCATTATTTTTCCTTTACTTGTGTTGTACTTGGTTAATTGCTCGCTCTACAACATGTGCTTATTTATCTTGTGCACACCGGTCGATCATCCTACATAGTGCATTCAATGCAGTTTCATCCTTCTTTAGTAATAAACAACTCTTTAACAAAAATTTTAGAGTACTTACCTTCTCAAATGGCCTTTCTATCATCGAGTGGTCATAGGATGGAGGCATTTCATACACAGGTGGCCTTTCATACATAGGTTGTGAAGTCAATGATACCCATTATGTTTCTAGTAGGTCCTTCCTTGATTTCTTGTATGTGTCTCTCTCTTTCTAAGGGTAAAATGTCGAAGGAGGTTATGTTTCTTTTCTCACCCACTGTTCAGTCCAAATTCCTTGTTATGTCACATCAACCCCTATTCTTTCTCCTCCGCATGTAATTACTTCTACCCTTGGTCACTAGTTTCACTCTTCCACTGCTATGATTTGTACATTTTGGTTCCTTTTTTCCTGCCACTTCACCATAAGTTGCAGACAGTCTTCAATCACATGATCCAACTATCTACAATATGTGCACGCTTTGTGAGGATTCAAAAAATCTCATGCCAACTTCCCATGCTAGTTACAGTTATAAAGGATAATCGGTTCTCTTCCTTTGTCGAATCCTCCTCTTCCCTAGCCTTTGAATCCTTATCTTCCTCTTTGAATGTATCCCCTCAAAGTATTATATTTTGGTACTCCTCCTTTCGATCCATCTTCCCCTTGGAATTTGTATGCATTTGCAGTGCGTTCCCTCATTATATCAAGTGTGCGACAATCATTTTTGTCATGCCCCACTAACTAACAAAAATTACAAAATAAAATTTTGGCAATTCTATGATACTTTTTCATCAAAGAAAAAGTAGTTGGGTGATGACCCATCATTTTGCATATCTCACACCATACCCCTCCTCCTGGGACCAATGGATTTGGGTCTCTTGTAGCCAAATAATCGTTAAATTATGGACACTCACTCTTATGATACCTTCCTTTATGCATGTAACACACCATACTTATTCTCTCTTTTCCTTCCCTTTAGTAAGCTCCTGCAACTGAATTGTCAATGTTGCTAATTACATCTGAACCTGAGCCATCCCTGCACCATTTTCTCCTACATGGGATGCATCCAACTTCATGGAGATCTCTAGTGATTATGAATGTGATGTAATCTTATGTTGCGTCAATGGGCATCATATATGTGGTAACAATCCCTCTATGAACCATTCTGTATGTTTCTCATCTAGAATATGTAAGGTCAATAGATCCATCAATATCTTGAATCTTTGGTCAAAATCCCATACTAATTGACTTTTTAGTTGCTTGATCTCTTTTGGTTCTGTAATACACTCTGAATCAAAATTCGGTTTCTAGAATTCTTTTAACATTGATTTCCTCATGTCTTCCAACATTCTTGTTTGTCCCGCAAGCGTAGTGGACTGATACTTCATATACCAAAGTAATGTGTGGTCTTTGAGTATTGTCACTAACTACACGATTTTTTCATCATCATCCTGGAAATTCTTTACAATCCATATTTCTTCATAGACAAACAAGTATTGCTATTGATATTTTGTCTCTACTCCATGAAGTACAAGCATTCTCAAAGTGAGGTCTAACCCCACCATGGTGTAATGCACAATATTATTCCTTGGTTTCGTTAACCAAATATTGGTTGGTGTACTACTTCCAATACTTTGACTACCTTTACTGCTATCATTTCTCCCTTCACTAACTACCAGTGTTCACAAAAAAATTTCATACCTCAGAGATGCACATGGGGTCATGGGTTCAATGCAAAGTCTTTCTTGAGTCAGGCTAATGGGATGTAATGTATCTCGTTCTCCTGGACTGAGTTGACAATCATTTTCCTTTTCCTCTATGCATGGTATTCCTTCGATTTAAAGTACTATGCTAATATCTCTTTCCTCAATCTCACTATGTTTCTCTTCTCTATCATCCACAATCATATTCCTACTGTACCAGAATCTTTTTTCACTACACAATACTCCAATCTCTTCTTCCATCACACATTCTTCTTCTCTCGGTATTCTCATCCCATCCATTCCTTATTACTTCTTTCTTGTATCCCTCTTCTTCATACACACAAAACTTCCCTTGGTCATCCACAAGTCCTCCTATGCATGCGAAGGGGCCTAACTACTAGGGTTATCAGATTCCAGCTTCATAACCCCCTTATCACACAGTAGCATATTGATCCAAGTAGACAATAATTTAAAATATCTTCCACACAGACCTTTAAAGAAATATATTTCACCAACACTATATGACTCGGTACAATCTATAGAAAAATAAGTAATATAACCCCCCAATATACTATCCATCCATAAATCAATTACATGCGAGATCCAATTACCTATGGTATTAACTTGTTGAATCAACTTAGGGGTCCAACTCTTCATAAAAACAATGTGGAATGTTCCACTCTTTTCACCTAACCTATGTAACCACTCAGACAAAGCTATCGGAAAATCAACAAAGAAAATCTCATGTAATCTTTAAATACATACCTCCATAACCAATTCTTCGAGTTGATCCACTAGTTCTTATTCTGATCCCTGCAAAAATCGTGCTCCTTTTCCTCTAACCACTATACGATATCTTCCTCAGTCGGCATCCACATTCCCCTCAATTGTAGATCTCGGTCCTAGAAATAGAACCATTTTTTGTAGTGTAGTGGGTAGAACTAGGGTTCAACATTAATTTACCAACAAAAACCTTAGATACCGACCCTTTTGGAATCACCTGCAAGGAGGTGAAGTCTCACCCAAGGTATCTATGGGAATTGCAGGAACCAGGTTTTTGTATTGATGAAGGGATGGGAGCCAGTTTTCATCACGATTATACTTAGCATTAGTTCATTATACCTCATGTGAGAAGAAACATAAGAACATGTAACATATTCATATAAAACATACATATATGATATGTGTGCAATAAACAAAACAAGAAACACATCATGACACATAGACACCACATTTAACCTGGTTCACCCAAGGGCTATGTCAACACAAATTGGATTCTTATTATATTATTCAAAACCATCCATTACAACATATGCACACTACTCCCATACATCATTCCCTTATTGTTCTCATATCCCTCTATCTATATCTATTGCTCTTCCTCTTGCATACTCGCATAAATTGCATCACATACATTCACTACTTACTTATTTGTTATTCTAATACTTTCTCACTATTATTCTCCTCTCATTGCAATTCCTCCTATCTATCCCAAAACCCTTACATATTTATACCATCACAATAGGTCTTAGCCCATATCAATGGACCAAAAATGCCTAATGTCTCCAATCGTCTTCCTTCTGTTGCCCACACTAATCCTTGAAAGTGCACCAACTTTCTTTCCTTATTTTGCATGTGCTACATAGTCCCCAAAAATGGTCCCAAAATCTTGTCCCAATAGGCCCCCAACACTCACCCATGGTGCACATTGGGAAGAACTAGGGTTCAACATTAATTCACCAAAAAACCCCTCAGATACCGGTCCTTTAGGTATCCCCTGCAAGTAGGTAAAGTCTCACCCGAGGTATATATGGGAACTAGAGGAAACATTTTTCCATAGTGATGAGGGGATGGGAGAAAGTAGTCATCAACATTCTACTTAGCATTAGTTCACTATACCTTATATCATGTGCGAAGAAAACTAAGAAAATGTAACATATTCATAATAACAGACATATATCATATGCGAGCAATAAACAAAACAAAAAACACATCATGACACAAAGACACCATATTTAACCTGATTCACCCAAGAAGGGATATGTCCACAACAGTTGGCTCCTTATTAAATTATTCATAACCATCCATTACAACATATGCACACTGCACTCATACATAATTCCCTTGTTTTTCTCCTATAGCTCTATATATCTATGTCGCTCTTCCTCTTGCATACTCACATACATTTCATTGCATACATTCACTACTTATTTGTTTTTCTCATAATTTCTCACTATTATACTCCTCTCATTGCAATTCCTCCTATCTATCCAAAAACCCTTACACATTTATACCATCACAATAGGGATTAGCCCGTATCAATGGAACCAAAATTCCTAATGTCTTCAATGGTCTTCCTTCCTTTACATGCATTGATCCCTGAAAGTGCGCAAACTATCTTTCCTTCTTTTGCGTGTTGATAAGTCCCCAAAAATGGTCCCAAAATTACGTCCCAACATGTCCCCAATGCTCACCCTTGGCGCGTACTGGGAAGAACTAGGGTTCAAAATTAATTCACTGACAAAACCGTCAGATACCGGTCCTTTTGACATCAGGTGAAGTCTCACCCGAGGTTTCTATGGGAACTGCAGGAACAAGGTTTCTATAGTGATGAATGGATGGGAGGAAGTCGTCATCACTATTCTACTTAGAATTAGTTCATTATACCTTATATCATGTGCAAATAAACATAAGAACATGTAACATATTCATAATAAAAGGCATATATCATATGTGTGCAATAAATAGAACAAAAAATACATCATGACATAGAGACACCATATTTAACCCGATTCACCCAAGGAGGGATATGTCCAAAACMACTGGATCCTTATTATATTATTSAGAACCATCCATTAAAACATATGCACACTTCATTGATACATCGTTCCCTTGTCGTTCTCTTATCCCTCTATCTATCCATGTCTCTCTTCCTCTTACATACTCGCATACATTGCATCACATACTTTCACTACTTACTTATTCTCTATTCTCATACTTTCTTACTAGTATGCTCCTCTCATTTCATTTCCTCCTATCTATCCAAAAACCATTACATATTTATACCATCACAATAGGGATTAGCCTGTATTAATGGACCCAAAATTCCTAACAGATTCAACGATCTTCGTTCATTTTTGCGCACTGATCCCTAAAAGTGCACCAACTATCTTTCCTTATTTTGCACGTGCTTTACAGTCCCCAAAAATGGTCTCAAAATCCTATCCTAATAGGCCCGAAACACTCACCTGTGGCACGTAGTGGTAAGACCCATGGTTCAACATTAATTCACCAACAAAACCATTAGATACCGACCCTTTTGGAATCACCTACAACCAGGTGAAGTCTCACCCATGGTATCTATGGGAACTGTAGGAACCAAGTTTCTACAGTGATGAAGGGATGGGAGGAAGAAATAATCACCATTTTACTTAACATTAGTTCATTATACCTTATATCATGTGTGCAGAAACATAAAAACATGTAACATATTTAGAATAACAGGCATATATCACATGCACACAATAAACATAACAACAAACAGATCACGATAGAGAGAAATCATATTTAACATGGTTCACCCCAGATGGGCTACACCCACAATGATCGACTTCTTATTATATTATTCAGAATCATCCATTACACAATATGTGCACTGCACTCCTATATCATGCCCTTGTTGTTATCCTATCCCTATATATATGTATGTTGCTCTTCCTCTTGCATACTTTCATACATTGCATCACATACATTCACTACTTACTTATTCACTATTCTCACACTTTCTCACTATTATTCTCATGTCCGTGCATTTCCTCCTATATATCCCAAAACCCTTACATATTTGTACCATACAATAGGTATTAGCTTGTATCAATGGACCAAAAATTCCTAACAACTTCAATGATATTCCTTCCTTTGCATGAGTTGATCCCCGAAAGTGCACCAACTACCTTTCCTTCTTTTGTGCACATTACGTAGTCCCCAAAACTAGTCCCAAAATCATGACCCAACATATGCTAACTGAATCAATCAAGTCTCTTCCCCACAATGGGTATTGATAAGGTGCCCACTAACTAGTAATGGATGCATTCTTCCCTACATTGTGGATAGGTAATAACAATCATCCACATACTTCCTTCCAATATTGAAGGGACCCAACTAGAATTTACATAATCCTTATGGGTAGTGGGCTGACCCATCTTAGAATCCCACACCAAAACTAAATATCCTTGTTTATAATCCATCCCTTTGAAATCCATTGTTTCTTGTATCACTCTCATGTATTTTCTTGAGAGAGGGGGGTGGGATTTTGCAATAAGGACATCGTCTTGTCTTGGTCTAATCAATAGGTATTTAGCTTCTTTATTTAGCACTTTGACTAAGCCAACCTTGTTTTCCTTTTAACTATCTAGAATTTGTTGGTATTCTTCCTTATTTTTCCATTCTACATAATTTAAGTCCTTTTCCTTGGTGAAAGGTAAATCATTTGGGGACAATAATGGAAGAGATCCATTGGTTATGTAATGGATTTCCTTTGTCTCAGAGTCAATGTCAATCTCTTCAACATGATTCTTTTTCATGGGAATGTTGGGTAGGAGGGCATAAGTACCATCATCCATGTGTATGTTGATACCTGTCAAATCCATTTGCAATGTTCCACCCAACATTGCAACAAATTTTCTATACAAGAGAATTCCCCATACATTAGGAACATCTACAACCACAATGTCTATCAAGAAATTTTCTCAAGGTATGAGCAAGGTGAACTTTCACATTTTATACCACACCATGAGTGGGAATGGCCCTAGACTCAATTCCACACACATTCTTTTAATTCCTTATGGTTTACAAACCCAATTTMMTCATTACCTTTAAGGACATCATATTTTCACCTACACTTGAGTCAAGCATACAATTATTCAAGCATTTATTACTTGTAATGACATGAAAAATGGTGGGTTCTCATCGTGTTGCATCCTGAAGTGATTAKCTTATTTAATTATTCAAGGTTCCATAGGTTCCCTTGGTACCTTGAACAATCTTTCAAACCTACTTCTCATTAAAGGAATSTTAAGAATTTCCTTTAGAGGAACTATTACATTGATCTTTGCAAAGACACTCTCAAAATCATTGTTCAAGTCAATATAGTTTTCCTTTGGTAAAGTAGGGATAGAAAGAAGCCTAATTACTGGTGGAGGAGGAAGCTTAGGATCAGTGGGAGGTATTGGAGTTTCTCTTTTTTGTCTCGTGTACACTTTTAATTCCTTCTTCTTAAGTTTCTTCCTTGAGTCCTCATCTAAGTTTTTTATGACTTCCATCCTATCCCTTCTAGCTGCTTCTTTCTCTCCCTCCTCAAGTTGTTCAGGTGTGATTTTGGGGTATGCTTTGGGAGAAATGAAAAAGATATGTTTCATCATTATCAAAGTATTTATTTGATGAGCTCCCCCATTTTTCATTGGGAATTCATGTTCCCAATGTGCCTCCCTACATGTAACACACCAAGGAGACTCTTATACAAAATTTGAGGGGTAAAGAGTGTTAGGAGCCCTTTGTTCATTACGAGGTCCATGATTTTCCAGGTTGTCCTTTGAAAGGAGGATTAGGGGATTATTGTTGCTCCCTTTCCAAGTTGGTGATTTTACTCATCATCAAGGTCTGATTTATTTCTATATCATTCATTGTCTCTTCAATTTGTCCCAACGCACCGCTAATATATTGGGTTCATTTAGCATTTTTCACTACCTTGGGTTTGGTATCGGTTCTAGATATCGGGGTCTAAAAATGTTCTACGTTGCATGATGAAATATTTTCCTCAATAATTGTAGCCATATCCTAGTATTTTTTAATGGACTTTGGACCTTTGTCCCTAAGAAAGAATCTAAGTTGCCCTGGATAATCCTTAATATAAAGGAAGACAAGTTAATATCCTCCAGGATGATGACTCTTAGGTATTTGTTGAATAAACTTATCAATTTTTTCATGAAACTCTTGAATAGTCTCATTATCAAACTTATTTTTTTATCTCAATAAGTCATGTCAACAACATGTTTGGATATTCTTTAACACTCCACCTTTTTTCAAAGGTTTTCTCTAGTTGATCCATGGTCTTAATGCTCTTATCAAGGAGACTATCATACCATATTCTAGAAGCATCATGAAGAGTGGAAGAGAAAAGTTTCATCACCAAATATTCAACCTCATCATCTATTGGGTTTAGTTGAATAAAGGCCCAAAAATTACTCATATGTTCTTCATCATTAGTCACATAATTACTCGAGAAATTGGGCAGGGACTTATCATACTTGGGAGGCATTTTTCGAGGGTAAATTGGGATAGTTGACATGTCCAAAGGCTTGAATATTTTGGATTCCAACTTGTTTTGAGTATGATATTGAGTCTAAGCCATTGCATTTAAAGGAAGCTTTCCACCTAAAAATGATTTTACTACATGCAAGTTATGGGGAATCCTTCTTTTGTAGGTATTAAGAGGGTCAGTATACCTCCTTGGACTTTGTAGGGTATCTAAATGATCAAACTTATATCATCAGAGGAAGGTGGAGGAATCACCCTCAGTGGAGTCACCATGTAAGCATGTAAGATAAGGGCTTCGGGAGAAGTTTACCAAAAGATTTTTTCATTAAGGAGAATGACTAAATCCTCCCTGACAATGCCGCAAAATTTTTATCAAAGGATTTGTAGTTGTGTAAATAAAATAAAATGATTAGCAGATGTTTCATAACTACAATAAATCCTACAACTGTCACCTTAGTAAGAAACCCCCTCATTTTAGTGATGGAGGAGGTCCACCACAAGGTAGGCTTCCCTAGTAACCTCAAGGGATCAAAGTAGAAATTTTGATAGCCAAGCCTACCACCCCCTCTATTGGTCACCTAAGTCAACATCTAAGTCTATGAAATGGATGAGGTTAAAATGTGTTTGAGTACATGCCCGAAACAAGAACACTTTATAGAAATTATATAATCAATTCCAAGTACAACTATGCAATTAGAACCTCATAAGACACTAGACAATGTGATTTTTCTATGACTAGTACAAAATTATTGTACAAATGCAACAATTTACAACAACAAATGCAATTTTGTAACAACAATAATAAATATTCCTAAAAATGCAACAATTGATGATGAAAACTTAGCATTTACTGAATAGCACATTACCTAATTTTTATATGTAATGTTTGGTAACCTTAAGACACCTTTAGATAAATGTATGCAACAAATAAGAGAGTATTTGATGGTTGTAGAAAACCTTTTACGACATAAGAAATTTTGCAAGATAATCATTGATGCAGGAGCATCGCCTCCAAAGTCAAAATGCAAGGGTGAAGGAAAAGGAATGACATCTCAGTATGACATAGTTTCAAATCAGAAATTAACTCAGAATTAAATAGAGTTGTTGAGATATTTTTGAAATAATCATTTTTAAATATGTCGTGTTTGTAAAGTCATGTAGCCCTATGGAGGAGTAGGGGTGTTGAATCAATCATCTTTAGTTAGTGTTAGTTATGTTAGTAGGTAGCTTGAGATATTGAAAAATAAAGATAGTTTTGATCAATTTCACCACAAGAGAACTTAAATGATTAGTACCTTAGGGATATGTAGTCTCTTAGAACAACAATACAATATGTTTGGATAATGATAATAGAAATATATAAGAGGCAGGGTTTGAAATATAAGGTAATATCACATTAGGGCCTTAGATTTCAAGCCTCGAATATAAGGGTTTCTAGAGTACAAGAACTTTTGGGCTTTAGCGATCATTTCTCCCTTCTAAAGTTCTTGAAGTAAGTTATAATCAAGAGTCCAGAATAAAACTTCTAAAGTGATTTAGGAGATTAACTCTACGTATTATTTCCTTCACAAATTATAGATGGAAATAACCTTGTGAGAGGAGGAAGCACTTATGCTCCTCTCTTATGGTCTTACCAAGAAACTTTATTCAATATGAACAAGCAAAGTTTATCGTAAGCATTCAATATATTCAATATAAATTGTATAAATTTACTTGCATGACCAAGATATGAAAAGAATAAACCCTAATTGCAGAAACTCTATCCACAAATCAACATAATCCATCCACAAATGATCCTCCAAAGAAATTCACATGAGTGTAGAAGAGAGAGAGAGCCAAATAGAGAGAAAAATTTTAGAATTGTCTCTCACAAAGGTGTGAAAGTTGTGAAGATAAAATGAGTCTTGGATAGCCATATTTATATGGAAAATCCTACCCAACAAAAAACCCTAATGAAAACTAATGTCTTTACACAAGAGGGCCAACTTCTTTAATTTTTCCTTTCAATTTCAAAATTGAATGTTACATAAAATAAAACGCTAAAGAGGGTGAGGTCATGCTATAGTATGGTGACACTATGATCATGAGAGAGAATTCAAGGATGGAAAGGTGGAACTTTGGGCCTCCAAAAGCCACATGTCCCTCTCTTAAGTGTTGGGGTCCATGCTACATGCCTCCTCCATCAATCCACCAAGAAATACTTCAAAAGCCTAGGCCCTATGTGATGTCATGGTCTAGGAAGGTGATGTTTAGGCATACAAAGGCCAACATTCAAGTGGATAAGGCTGTAATCCCATCCTCTAGCCATGCTAAGATGCCTCTAAAGAAAACATATTCCATCATCAAGGTGCAACACCTATCATCAAATGATGCCCCAAACATGGGGTATAACATCTATCTCGTGGGAAAGATCCTACAAAGAAAAATAAGTATTCCCTCTAAGGGTCCACAAGTCATATGAATCATGCCAAGTATGCCACATCTAATAAGAGGACCACCCAAACATGTGCATCAAACATCCCTTTTCAAACTAAAAAATGCTCAAAGACCTTATAAAATTTTCCTAATTTAGGTATGAGATGGGTGTCTAGGTGTCATATTGGGTTAAACAATCCCCAAGTAAAGGGTGTTTCCCAAGGAAAAAATATCTAAGTCATGTAGTGAGTGTGAGGTGGATTTGAGGAAAGAATTTTGGGCATGGGGTTCTTGACATAGAAGGGTTCATATTGCCCCATTTATGGGTTCCTTTGTAGAGGTTGTGCTTCCCTTTGTCCACAATGCAAAAATTTTCCAAGCCCTTTTATTTCCATTAATTGATCAAGTTAAAAAACATTGAGTACTATGTGCAATGGAAAGTAAAGAGTATCACAATGCCACTTGAAGCTAGAAACACATAGAGTTCCATATGCAATAGAAAGTGAGGGGCACCGCAAAATGCATTTCCTAAGAACGGGATCCTCCTATGGATAGAATGGATTTGTATCCATGGAAGAAGTTTAGAATATGGATAGAAAAGGCCTAAGAACATGATCCTCCTCATTCGTCTATGAGGTAACTAGATATGGATCAACAGAAGAATCAAGGATAGCTTGATACACAATCTCCACTACTGATAGTGGCATATCCATGCCAACATGCGACTAACCTTCAATTGACGAAGTCAGAGAAGGTAGGGTCCAAGGATCACTAAAATAGGAAGTGAGGAAAGGAATGGACCTCTTTGCTGAAGAGGGCCTACTAGACATGGCGTAAACATGGTAAATCGGTGTCGAGAAGTCGAAAGTACCCATGAGGGAAGAATACATTCTGACACCAGTGTTCTCAATTGTCAGTTGAGAATTTTTTATCACAAGGATCGACGATCCAATAAATGCGTTAGGACTAGAGTACGCAAAGGATAACTGGTCGATCATCACGATCTCCCCCTGATGAGGAAAACAAAGAACACGGAAAATGGTCGATACGACATTGACCATAACATAGGTCCAATTGCAACCTAGTAACAAGTTATAATCGAGAGGTGCATCAACTACTTCTACTTCCACCTATACCTTCTTCCCACCTAGCTGGACCAGAAAGGCAGGGAGAATACCATGAGGGAGAAAGGAATGACTGTCAAACGCAGTCAACATGTTCGATAAATTGGAAAGGGTCGGAGAAATGATAGCTTTCTAATAGACCAGGGACATCACGCAAGTGGCAACACCTTCATCAATGACCACTCCTTTGATAGTATACTTGGAATACTCCACGTGGATTTGGAAAGCAACATGGTAGGTTAAGCGAGGCTTCACATCCGTGACATCAAACTTGATGACTTTTGAGCCACTAGGTTCTAGAGCTCCTAAGGCAGAGAGTAAGGCATTCCTCTGTGATGGACACATCTGGAGTACCTCCAAAGTCAACATCACACAAGGGGATTGGCCCAGATCTTCAACAATAGAGTAGTTCTGGGAGACTCTAGCATTAGGATTATGGGTAGAGCACTTGAGTACTCCTTTCAGAATACGAGGCGATGGCTTTGGTTTCTTGATATGTAAGTTTGTCTCTGAGGGTGGAGGAGGAGCTTCTAGGTTGGTACTATCTTTTGAAGAGATATAATCTTGAGAACAGGTGGCTATATCAATTTTCGCATCAACCATATTGATGAAAACATGATATCCATCTTGCGACGATGGGTTTTGACTTCCACCAAGCGCAATTACGGAGCTTGAAGAACTCGAGGCTAAGTGATGGTTGTGTGGGAATGGATTTGTCAGCACAACGGGTGGTAGATTTAAAAGCCTCATAGCCTCCACAAGTTTGGGGCACAAGTGGGTAAGGTGGTCATCGGTACAAAGTTTACACAGAAACTTCACCTTAGCTTCTCTTTCCTACCCTCTCCAACATTATCATTTTGTTACGCATTATTATCTTTGTCCTTGGGTTTATTATTATTATTCTTCCCACCCTTACAATTATTTAGACCTTTCCTTTTATTCCCATCTGGTTGTTGGTCAGCATTTGGGTTCTTCGACGATTGCATAGAATGTACATGCGCCGATAGGGTGGGTTTGGAGGATCCAGATGAGGTTGGCCCTCCAGCAGACTTCATTTTCGAGTCTGTGGATTTTACATTGGCGAACCCTACAATGCCATCGACATGAGGTCATGGAGTTTGTCTAGGATCATGATTTGTCCGCGGTGCATCTGGACGAAGGTGGTATAACATCCTAGACTGAGCATATATCAAATCAAATTGTTGGGCTCTAAGGATATCTTCTTCCTCGCTGAAGACCCCGGAAGTAGCAACGTCCTTTGAAATAGGAGTATGTAAAGAATTTAGGAACCATTCTATAAGAAAGGTTAGGGGTATAGGATTCTTAATTAACCACCTTTGCCTACGCCATTCCTGGATATGGTTCAATATGTGAGTGTCGGTACCCTGCCGTAAAGTTGACAAAAGTTCAAGGCCAACATCATAACGAATGGGCAATTGAATGTGATTGAGAAAGGTTAGCACCAACTGATGGAATGACCCATATGTCCTCCTAGGTAGCTCAATGTACCATTGTGATGCCACTCCAATGAGAGTGCGCTGAAACAATCGTAACCTAATAGAATCATGGTTCATAGAATTCGATGAGCACCAAAGGTGAAAATTAGTGACATGATCACCAGGGTTTTTTCCATTCTTACCCTCAAACTTTGGAATGTTTGATGGAGGTTTGGTAGGGACAGGGGGCCATGTGGGGTCATGACTCACTGGGTCATTCATTAGTTTAGACAAATCTGGTAGATTAAGCGTGTCCAAAAAGGGAATACGGGGTTGCGACACCTGACCCCATCCTCCCACGAAAGATTGTGCATTAGGAACTGTGTTCCATCCAGGACTATGGTGAGGACCAAAACCTTTTCTGGAATTATAAGACCCTCCTCCAAGCTGATTCGTAAAATATGGATTGGGCATCATTCCAGTAGGAATGTTTTGATAAGGGTTATGAAAATTGCCCCTAGTCGGAATAGATCTAAGATGGGGGTTGTTAAAACTTCCCCCAACTGGATTAGATCTAGGTTGGGGAGTGTACAAAGTGTAATATTGACCTTCTCTAGGTGGGAACCTAGAGAATTGAAGTGGATTCATCATGCCAACATTATTGGTCAGAATCGACACTGGTGGGATAGGGATATAGGGAGGAACTTGTCTGCCAGCTGGGTTGTTCCATCTGTGATGTCCTGTCCCTAAGATTAGGCCAGAAGGGAGTGACTTAGTAGTCTATAGGTTCCCATAGACTATAGTCAGGCACAAACAGGGAACCAGATGGAAAAACAAGGAGGAATTAAGGCTAAACGATAAATTAAGCCAAAATACTTAGGAAAAGTCACTTAAGCCTAAGTCAACGGAGAATTAGAATGAAAAGGTGATAAGGTGGCGACTTAATTGTCAAATAAATCACTTAGGAGGAAAGGTGCCTAGGTTAAGTGATGTCAATGAAGAATTAGGTCGGGAAAGATATAAAGAGAGGAATTTGACCTAATTCCTCATTATGCATTGTTATGATTTGATGTTGAGACTTTCGAGAGGAGGAGGAGAGCCAACCTTACTATTTTGTGGATTTCTGGAGGAAACCACCACCATTGATCGGTTTTGGTGTTGAGAGACACACCCTAGCCCATCGGAGATACCATCTAGGTATTTCACCGTTCATTTCAGGAGAGTTTATTGTGGAGAGCGCAACTCAGAAAAGGAGGGCGCAAGCCATTTTGAGGGTTTAGAGATCCGCAGTAGACCGTTGTCCCGATTGCAGATTCATTTCGACCCAGTAGAGATCCATCCAGGGCGCTTCCATTGAGCCATTCATCATCAGATTCCGACGGTGGAATCTTGCAGATCAATCCATCCATCCATTTTGGGAGCAGTCATTCCGGTCAGACATTTGGCGTTGCATGCAGGTGTTCCCTATCAGATCCGGCCAAACCCTTTCGACCCACTTCATCATTGGATGAGACGATCGTTTTGAGCTATATAGCAGCCGATTCTGATAGTGGAATCCTTTGGGGTGTATCCAGTGCCCAAGGAGGGGTGAAAATCCCCCAGGGGTCCAGATCCAGTGCCGTAGAGGTCCGATCCGAGTTTCGACAAACAGTTATTTCAGTGTAGAGGCTAGGGTGCATTGATTGGAGCAGTTTCGAGCCCATTCTGACGGTGGATTCTTTAGATCAAGTTTTCCAGCTGGTAGTGGTTACCGTGTTTCTTCGGGATCACTCATTTTTGTCTATCTATCCGTGCATGCAGCAAATCTGCTATCTTCTTACGGTCACAGGTATTTATTTTGTTATTTGATTGTATTCCAGTACAGATCCAGGAGATCTGACTGACGTCTAGACTCTATATTTTCAGTAGGCTATTTGTATTTCCATGCATGAACAATTATTATTCATGATATTGAGTAGTTGGCATTCTATACTCTTGCATGCATCTTTATATGATTGTTAAACCTTCATTATGCAACATGCACATGTAATAACCAACATGCAACCATAATAACCCACATGCAAACACAATAACCGAATAAAATCTCAATAACACAGCTAAAATGCATCCAGAAACCCCCAGTGTATTAGATCTGCATGCCAGAGCAGTAGAACAGTAGCAAATATCTTGATCAGCCAAATCAGGGATATTTCAGTGGTATCAGAGCTTTAGTCCTGCCATCCTGTGACTAAAGACCATGAATCCAGCAGAAGAACCAGATGGCCGTGAACATGAAGGTGACAAATATGTCACGTACAATCGGCGCAAGGGAAGAAGGGGCATACCTAACTTTCCTCCCTTCCCTCCCAGTTCAGAGGAAGAGGAAGAGGCACTTAGAGAAGCAGAGCGACGAGTAGAGTGCGAGGCTGAGCGCGAAGTAGAGAAGAGGCTAGGTGACAGGTATGAGTGACCAGAGGGCAGTGGTAAGGCCCCAGTGGATCCGGACGTAGCATTCATGCNCCAGTGGACCATGTCTCAGTCTTTGGCCCAGGTAGCAGATAGACTGGCTATGATAGATATTCCGGGCACTCAAGGCCCACATGCAGTGCATGGGAACTTAGGGGCAGGCAGTAGACCCAAGTTACCCACTCGCACATATAACTCTGCGAGTAGGATTCCACATCCATTGTTTCCCCAGTTTCCAGAGGGTAACCCCGGTAGCAGCACATATACTGATAGCACAGAGACCGGCCACACATGCAGAGGACATTGCAGAGTATCGGAGATAGTATGAGGCCTTGGGCCGTGACTTTTAGTAGGACATGACCTTAGTCGAGTATTGTGGACTCAGACATAGGAACCGTCCTAGAGATCCCTAGAGGGGAGGGCAGCAACAGCAGCAGCAGCAGGGGCATAACATTGACTTCATCTAAAAAGTTGGTAAACTCACCATACCTTCTTTTGACGGTTCATCCAAATGCACTGCCAGAGCTTGGGTATAGAAACTAGATACCTACTACAAGCTCAACCAGATGACATAGGCAGAGGCCATCAGTTTCACCACCCTACACTTGGAGGGTGAGGCACACGAGTGGTGGTATCATGGATTGGTGACATTGTGTCATGATCACATCACCTCCTACAGAGAGTTCACAGAGAGACTCGTGGATAGATTTGATAGGAGGGATCCTGAGATCCACTTCAAAGAGTTATCCCATTTGAGGCAAACTGACACAACAAAGGCATTCATTTTGGAGTTTCAGAGAGTAGCAGTGGCAGTGACAGAGATATTTGAGCCACGATTGGTCATTCTATTCACTGAAGGGCTCACAGAACCCTTGAGATGTTGGGTGAAGGCATACCGGCCTCATTCCTTGCAGGATATCGTCCGACGCACCAGAGATTTGGAGGATTCGGTGCCAAAAACTAAACCTTTCACTAAACCCTTTGTACCACAGAGAGACAAGGATCAAAAGAATCCTCCAAGGGAGTGGAAGGGCAAGCCCAAGTTATATGATGATACATGATAGGAGTTGATGAGGAAGAAGCTTTGCTTCTCCTGCAGAGATCCTTGGGTTCCCGGGCATAGATACATGGGGAATGGACAGATCCACTATATTGAGGTGGAATCAGGCAGTGAGGAGGAGGATGAAGATATTCAGGCACCTACAGACAATGATTCAGAGACTGAGACCACCCATGAGCCAGAGCAGCAGCCGAAGAAACCTCAGATACCGGTCAGGGCCAAGCTCCAGGAGGAGGCCAAACCTCATAGAGAGGTGAAAGGGGGAACCATAGCCACCCTTTCAGGAGTACCCAGGTACAACACCCTCAATCTTAAGGGCCTTGTACAAGGGCAACGCATGACATCTTTAGTTGATGGTGGGGCCACCCACAACTTCATAGATGCATCCTTGGTAGCCAGGAGAGGGTTACACACAAAGGAGTTTGAGGGATTCCATGTGGCAGTGGTGGATGGATACACGATGTCATGCTTAGACATGATCCCTGATCTAGAGGTCAAACTTGGCAAC
>SNQJ01S0090732.1:34440-45051 GCA_010110895.2 Picea sitchensis
GCTTCTGACAGTCAACATCTGAGAGATCATGCAACTTATGTCAGACGCAATCTTAATTCTTTGACAGTTCCAACGGTGAATCGACGTGCCTTAAATTTATGGCCGTGCTTTCTCATTAAGGCAGAGGCGATGTCTAACCACCACCAACCGCTTCAATAACTGCAACATCGAGATTGAGAACGGCCCAGCCAACTCAGCATTTCGGGATATGGAGTACTCCTCACGCCGCCACCCGGAATAACTGAACGGCTTGTAGGACGAGTATGCGTAGAGGCCAGTGCGAAGGATGGGGCACATGACAGGGGTGGTGGCATAGGATTATGTGGACGAGGCCTGAACAGATAGGAAGGCGAGAAAGGTTGAAGAAGAGACACTTGGCAAGTTCAGCGAGGAGGCAAGAGGGTAGACGTGGAAAGGAACGGGACATGTGGCGGGCGGTAAATGGATGATGAGACGAGGACAAGGCCATATGGAAGTGTGAGAGAGGGGTGAACGGTGACACATGGAGGCAAGGGAAAAGCGGATAGGGAGATGACATGATGGGAGATGGGCCCACGCGCGGTTAAAGACAGGGTAGCTGAGAGGAATGAGGTCGTCGATGGACCGTTGATCTGGGCTCCTTGATCGTGGCCGCTGAAAGCTGCGTCCCTGATTCCGGACCCCCCTCCTCCGCTTAAAGGTAGAAAGGCGGGGGGGGGTCCAGAATGGTCTTCATCGCCGTTGATCTGGGCACACCGATATAGACAGTTGGATAGGTGCACCCCCGATTCCGAACCCCCCCCGGCTTAAAGGTAGAAAGGCAAGGGGGGTCCGGAATCCAACATGCGCCGTTGATCTGGGCGCTCAAATATGGACCGCTCGGACTTGCTCGCTGCTTACCACAGGCGCATTGTCACCCGAAACTTTGGACAAGTGGGTTTTTAACCCCTTCTTTTGCGTTCTAGCCCACCTTACAAGAAATATCGCTAACACCATCTACAGTTGTCCATTCTCTCTGTGTCGGCCTTCCCTGTGTCAAGTTCAATATACATCACACTCTGTTTCACCTTCAAAATCTGTTACTCATTTCGTGTCATTGATGGGGGACACATCAAGGCCCTCCTGTGATGAGTTTTGTTCCATCGACTTCAGCTCATTATCCGGAATCAAGACTTAGAAATTCTTTGGTACCCTGGAGCTTGCATTCCTCAATGTCAGGTTTCCTCACTTTCGACAGTGGGTTTACATCATTGAATCTTGATCGAAAGATTCCATCGGTTGTTCGACTTCAACTCACTCATTCACACTCGATGGATTGTACTAGAGTTCCTTGGGAGTCATTGACATCAATGGTGATTTCCCTTGCACTTGTTAACGGTTTCATCAATAACCGGTAATCAAGTGGTTTCTGCCATGTTCAACTTCAACACATGTAATCACATGGTTAGATTCGTACTTTTGAGCAAAGAGATTGAAGACCCTGGATATCATCCTTTTGTCCAGATTGTGATGGAGTCTGTATAATTTGTGACACATAGATCCACTGTGTATGTCTCGTGGCTATGTTGTCTTAATTTGAAATTTCTCGCATAGATCCACAGTGTATTCCTATTGGCTATGCTATATTTTGACGGCATGGATCCACGGTGTATGATTGGTGGCCATGACCTATGTCTACAATGTCATCCGTCTATGATCTGAGTATGAGAATGCCTACCTCAGAATTGGTATATATGATATTCTGCAGATGCTTGGTTGTTCACAAGTTTCCGATTAGGTGTGCTCTTGGTTTCCGACACACACATGCAGCTTACAAACTCTTTCGGTTGTCACTAGTTCCAACCTCATACTTTGGGGGGCATTCTGTTACCCATGATTTTGGTCATCATGATGGTTTATTAATGATGGTGTACTTAGGCTCTTCATAAGAACTTTCTCCTGAGAAAAGTTACTTTCATCTCTTCCCAGAAAACTCATTTTTTAAAGAAGGTTCGCAGGTTGCTAATATATTTGGGTGCGAGAATGACCCATTCTTGCAGGCTTCTTTAAGCTAGGGTGTGAACTTCTCACACTATGTTGAATAGCTGGGGTGCGAACTCTTCCTAAAGCATGGAAAAAGATGAATTCTCGATGTTTCTAGAAGGGAATCTTCTAGAAGAATGGGTTGGCATTCAAATGATTATCCTTGTACTGGATTTCCTGATATTGTGGGATCATTCTTATCCAAGTAACTATCTCATTCTCTCCTATATATTGAGGGAATTCTCACGAAAAAGGTTAAGAAAGATTCATTGGAGAATTGGTGAAAGAATTGTGTGAAGGACTTAGCTTGAACAGTAGCTTGAAGACCCTAGCAAGTCTATCAAGAGGTTTTGATATTATTCATACAAGGATTGAGCAAGTGTGTGTGTTGGAGCCAAGAGCCATCGAAAGGAAGCTTGTGACATCAAGGCGATTAGGTTGTAATCTTTACTTTCCATTAATATGATACAGTGGCATGTCCCTTTCCCATAAAGCTATTTTCACTTTATTGTGTAATTCCTTGATCATACACATAAGTTGATAGTTGAATATATTTTGCTATCTTCACTGTGGTTGGTTTGTATTGTCTTGGTCTTGACTTCACGAGAGCACCAGAGAGAAGCAGGAGAAACAAAGACCCTAGGAAGCGATATAAAGGTATGTTATTTGTTCCTTCCTACTAGCATATTCAATGGTCAAAACATAGGGAAAGAGTCATGTCCTGTCCTGTTTTGTTCTAGATCCAGGTGGATCTAGGGAGATCTGTTAGTGTCTGCACCTACCGATTAGTCCGATAACAAGAAGCTTCTATGGTGAGGTAGCTTCTAAATGGTTTGGATCTAACTCTCTTTCATGATTTAGTGGAATCATCCTAACCTCCTCACCTTATCCTCTTCATCTTATAAAAGAAGAGGATCTCTCATGGAGAAAGTTGGATTGAGCTAGTGCTTGATTGAGTTGAATTTGGCTTGATATTGTTAGCTTGGTTAGATTGGCTTTGAGCTTTTCTTTGTCAAGATAGATTGTGAGTAGCTATTAGATCCATGGTCTCATAATCCTTGGAGCAAGAAGTGTGTGGGAACCAAGGAACTGTTGGAAGGAACCTAACGACATCAAGGCATCTGATTGTATCTTTCTTACACATTAATATAATACAGTGGAATGCTTCTTTCCCATAGAATTATCTTTATTTTATTGCATAATTCCTTGATCATATGCATATGTTGTCATTGAATATACTTCTATTGCTTTCACTTTGGTTGGTTTGTTTCTCACTAGAGAATCAGTATCACGAGAGCATCGGAGATAAACAAGAACAACAAAGACATAAGGAAGCGACACTTAAAGGTATGTCTCTCGTCTTTTGTTTGGTAGTAAATTCGATTATTAGAGCCTAGGGAAAGAACCATGTTCTGTCTTGTTTTGTTCTAGATATAGGTGGATCTAGTGACATTAGTTTATGTCCGCATTTACCGATTTATCCTACAACAAATATTTGTAAGGGTCCATATTCCCACATGCATGCAATCCTAGGAAAATTTTCAAAACAATTAGAGTAAGTCACCTCAGGATTTTAAAGAAGTTGTAAGGGCCCACACATGCCCACATGCTCACAACATAGGACCATTTTAAAGTTTAACGGATTACAAAACACCTTAGGAAGATAAAGGGTCCAAGTAAGGATTATCATATCTGCCATGATAGCTTAGGATTTCCTTTAGTTTTCAAGGGTCATTTTCAAACAAATTTAGTAAGTTATGTAAACAAGATAAGTAAAGGACCACACGATATCCACAGTGCTAAAATATTGAATTTAATTTATTAAAAACTTGTTTCACCATAACCACTACTTTCACACACTTTCACTCATTTAAAAACCCTTTTTCTAGATACTTGAAGCTTTGTGGGCTTCTTTTGTTTAGAAAAGGGTCTTTGTGTGCACCTTCATAAAGAATGAATTTGGTCCATGACCCCAACTTCACATCCCTCTTTCACATTCTAAAAACAACCATAATTAACCCACTTTCTAACCTCCACAGGAGGAACACAAAAGAATCTGGTAGTCCAAGTTACGATTTTGGGGATAGGGATCCAAATAACTCCCCGTCATCATTTCTCATTTAAAACTTAGAAAGTTGTGAATTAGGGTGTGAAAATCCTGCCACTCAAGCATTCCTATACCATACATTTTGAGACACTCATGAAGGGTCGAAGGCCGAGGTCTAGTTGTTTTGTGCGTGCCTCCTTGGGTCATCCAACCCTTGGAAAGCATCGAGCCTATGACTGATTTCTAAGGCTAGAAATATAAATGTCATGCTTGATGGAGGTAGATTAGTAACCAAAACTTAGGATTTATCTACCCAAGGTGGTGTTTGTGGGCTACAATCGCACCTCAGTTATATTTTAATGGTTGTTAGGAAATATCGTGACTACTTCTGAGATATGTCCCCTTCAATCCTCATTATAACTGATTGTTCATCCTTTCACTAGTTTCTAATCAAGTGGGTTATGGGCCCACTCTCGAGAGATTGTTTGGAGGTCCAGTGTTATTTGAGAGGAAGAACGTTATGTCGGATAGGACACAAGATCTTTTTATTTGATTTATTATTTCCACCATGAGGAGTTACAAAAATATCAATCCACTTTTCACATTATCTTGATGTATGATTTTCATCACTTGAAGTACATGCAATTTTATGAATACATTGTTTAAATTAATTTGAAAGCATCTTTTCCTATCATTCCACACCACCATTTACACACACCCACTTCTAAGATAGAATCATAGGGGAACCACAATATCCCCACCATTCTAGACACTTGAGAAATTTACCCCCAATTTTGGGAGGCGTTCCTAATTTTGCTAAGACATCAACATTACCTTCACATACACCAGTTAGTGCCATAGTACCAGGCTCATGATTAATAGGAGCCACTTTTCTTGGAACCAATATCCCAAGAAAATCACAACCAAACCCTCCACCACAAGGAGGTAGAGCCCAAAGTTTTCCACAAAGTACAGGCTCCCAAGGAACCACTTCCTCCCATAACCCGACATGACCCACTCTTATCATGCACTTTTTAGCTCCACTCAATATCCATGATTTAACTAAAATGATGAATGATCCCATATTGTATGACCCGACTTCACCTAATATTCCCACAAAACAACCTTCATATATCCCTAAGTTTAAAGGGAAAGCCAAAGAGGAATTTTTCAACCATGTCATGTCCTTCCACTTGTGGTGTTATTCCAATGTCATAATGGAAGATTGCATTCATCTACATTTATTTTAGAGAACCCTCACTGGAACAACATCCAAATGGTACATGGACGAGCAGTCTGCATCCCACCCAACATTCAAATCATTAGCCAAAGCATTCCTGTCAGTTTTTCAAATTCCTATCAGTCATAATACTAGGTCTGAAATCATGTAAGAATGAAAAAAAAATATTGTTGCTCACATTTCAGACCATATTCCCGAATTGCGTAGACGTCATAACCTTTGTAAAGTGGACACCACCCCACAACAAAGGATAGATTGGTTGCTACGATCGATCATTCCTACCCTTGCTAAAGATGTGGCCACAACCCTCCCCCAAAATGAAGATGAATCCATCGCCAAGGAACAACAATTTGACCTCATTTACTCTCAATCAGGGTACCTATACACTGTCCTTCCATATGCTCTTCGTCCTTTTCCTTTTCATCAAGACTAACTTGGAACATTGCATGTCGTTGATGGGTTGATCATATCCATAGATCATATTAAACCACACATGCAGTTAGTACCCACATATGGGACCAACCCATACTTTCAACCATATGCGGGAGCTTCATATTACCCTCCCTTACCCCCCGACCACCATTCATGGCACCTCCTCTTCCCCCCATGTGTACCCCNGTTACCCACATCCCTCCCCCAACCAATCCATGTTGGCCCTTGACAAAGTTTGGGGAGATTCTTGGTCATGTTGACCTATTTTGGACTTCGATAGCCTGTTGAAGGAGGAGCGCAAGACGAAGCAGAGATCACGGGATCTCAGCCCCTTTTTGGGTTTTTGAGATTATGTAATGGGATTGGGATGTCGGCCCATGGGTTTACCCATGCTTAGGCCTATTTTATATTATATAATTAGATGTCTAGGCAATGTAAGGAAGAGCATCTATGTGAAGTCAGGCCGCTAGTCAGATGTAAATGTATGCTAAGTGCATGTAGAGTCTGTAAGTGCTTTGTGCATGATTGTAAGATAATTGTAGAGCTAAGTGCAAGTGGTTGTAATGGGAAGTGGAAGGGTTTGTGTTGTAATGCAAGGAAGAAGGATCTAGCGAGCTATGCAGATCTTCTGTCCTATGCAAAGAAGGGTTCTGAGGCTCTGTGCATGTAACCTATTAAATAAGCTAATAAAGAAGAAGAGTTGGTGGACATAGCCCCAGGGTGGGGGTGAACCATGTAAATACCATGTTACTTTTCTCTCTGTGATGTTTTGATGCGTTTATATGTTATTTGCTAAGTCCTTTGAGGTGATTAGATAAATCTGCTTATGCTTAGTGCTAATGATATGTGAGAATGTTAGATCTGATCTATATGAATATGCTTAGTGCTTGATCTGCTATATCTGGTCTATTTACTTATGCTAAGTTCTTAAATACATTAGATCAATGTGAATGCTGCAAAGCTCTGTTTTTATCAACGAAGTGGATATTGATTGCATATTGAGGAACTGACGGTGCTAAGTGTTCTATTAAGTATCATAATCACAGATCTGTTTCCCAGCTAAGGTTGCAGACACCTGAGTCTCACACCCAACCCTGCTTCTACCTTGGGTGAGACTTCATCTGCTTCACAGGTGTTGCTGAAAGGGATGATAGTTAGGGTTTTGTTGGTGAGTTGTTGTAGCATTGAACCCTGGGTATGTACTTGTGCCAACAAAAGGTTCTGTTGCTTGAACCTGAAACTGTGATTGCTAGGAAATGAGAAAGAAGAAGCTTTGTGCAAAGATTCATCCTGAAGTTGTGAAAACTCCATGCGTAGATCTATTACCCTAGTGTGTAGTATTTTACTTAACCTTTGAATGTTTGTGCCAAGAGGAAGGTCAGATATGAAGAAAAGTGGTCATATCTGAATAAAAGAGGTAAGATATGTACGCTCTGTGCTCTGATAAAGGTAATAATAGTAGAAAAAATCTAGATTTGAAAGCTTTGTACTCTATAAAAGTAACATCAGTGATTTTTTTTTTTTTCTAAAGTAGGGATCTAGGTATGCTTGATAGGTTCTGTCCTAGCTTGAAAAATAGGGCACTAATAGATGAAAGAAGGCTTGATATGAGTATATCTGATAAGAATAGTGAAAGATATGCTATACTTATGCATAGAAAGAATGTTTGGACTAACAAATGGATGCAAGATCCTAGAAATAATTTGTTGCAGATTAGCTCCTGTGATACTAGCACGCAGTACAAAAGAAGTTGGGGATCATTTAAAAGAAAGAGAGTATTAACCCTCTATTACAGTTGCAGAAGACTGGGACATCTTGCAAAGGAATGCCCTGGAAGAAGACCTAACTATCTTTGTTGCAAAGATATGGACCATGAAGTGTTGGATTGCCCTAGAATTATTGCTAAGCTTGAAGGAATGAATCTGAACCAGGAAAACCCTAAGGCAGATCTAGAAATGGCAGAATCCCAGAAAGAATCAAAGAAAGTATTGTTACATATGAAAGAAACCTTGAATGACCACCAATATATCAGCTTATCAAAGATCTTCAAAGAAAAAGAAAGCATCGAAGCAAGAATAGGAGACTTCGACATTGACTGTGTTCTGGATGAAGAAACACAGGTGAATTTCATGATAGAGAGAACTTGGGAAGCTATAGGGAGGCTTTCTATGATTCCTTCATTAGGAGGAATACGATTATTCAGAGGAAAACTGGTAAACCTATGTGGAAGGCTCACGCAGATATCTACGAATGCCAATGGAACTTTGACAGAAGAAGATTTTGAGATTATTAAATTTATTGAAGACAACACCCCATTTACAATGTTACTAGGAAAACCTTGGATTGATAGAGATCAAGCCAGACAAAAGGAAGAAGAATAAGTTTTGGAGCAGAAGAAACAAGAGTTAAAATATTTCATGACCAGAAGGATCACAGACTTGATTGAAGAACAAGAGAATAGATCGAAGCTATTTAACACTAGAGACCCAAATGTCGAAGCTGCAAGAACATTAGAAGACCCACAGGAGACTTAAGTACCTATCCCAGATAAAGAAGAGGTATTACCCCTAAACCCTGGAAAGAATCTCAACAATGCACAGTGACTATGTCAAAAGAAGACAAGAATCAGAATGGAAAAAGACATATCGAGACGAAGCTCATTGGAAAGAAGGCTAGAAAGCTAAGTAAGAAGAAGGCTAAGATTGAAAAGTTACAGAAGGTTCCAGAGGGAATTTCGCAAGAGGAAAATTTTCAAAATTGGAGCTTTGCTGGGATATCAGAACAATGAGACATGGCACTTTGCCATGGCGAAGCAATATAGCCGTTGGGGACATTATAACTGTTTGACTGCTGCCCCGAACGGGTAGAAAGGCATTTAAGGCTCGACACCATACCTTTGGACCGAACCATAATGGACTGAACAAAGTTAATGAAGGATTCATAACCATTGCAAGAGACCCATTGCCGAGTTACCTATATATCCCGCCGTGCCACGCGCCGAGAACACTTTTTCTAACCAAGAGTTTGAGCCCGTAAACTAATTGAATTGTATACAATGATCATTATGCTCTTGTTGTTTATTCTAGTGCAGTGTCTAAGTTAATTTGACCCTGATCTAATTAATCCCAAGCACGTATGTCTAAGGAATTCAACACAGTCGAAGAATCAGTGACAAGAGTACTCCTTGACCTGATGACTGAAAGAGTCATGTTAGAGAGAGGACTATCCATAGGTGTACAAGAATAATCCACGAGAGGACAGCTAGCCTCTCCATCAAATGCTCGATATGGACCATCCCAACCATCAGATGAGAAGCGAACCAATCACAGGGATGATCTCGCGAATGCTAAGTTGATTCTAAGCATATTGCCCACCTATATACCACCTCTAAGCAATGCAATAAATCAAGACAGTGTGCCTAGAGACTTTGAGTATGCCTTGGTCACTGCGTACCTCCCGAAGGGGATAGACACAGTTGGCGCAAGCCAAGAAATGATTGCAGCGTTGAAGTTTAGAGACTTCAACCTCGGCGACAAGAAGGTATACAACATGCTTTCCCCAGATAAGTACCTGAATAGACCAAAGGGAAAGAATTCAAAGATCGTCCCTCGGTCATGGACTATGAACATCGTGTGGTCTACACTCTCAACGTCATGAAGATTCCTCACTTCGGAAGACACCAAGAGGTGAATGCATGTGTCAAGATGATTCTGTCCTATTACCATGGCAGATAATTTTGGTTAAAACACCATATCACAGTGGATCCGACATTGATCAATCGGATCACAGGGATAAGTATGCAAGGCCTTGACCCACAAGATTTCTATCCTGGAAAATCCATGGATCGTTCTCTCGCACAAAGGATCAAGGACACCTATAGTGATGTCGAGAAGGGGATTTGAGGCTACAAGGTATCTTCTATCCAGAGAAGCGCAGTGCACCTCGCCTTTCAATTGATCGCAGGAAAGTTAGTACGAAAGAACCGTCCCACCCAAGTCACTGGTTTTGTAGTCGACCTCACAGGGAAGTGCGTGGAGGGCTTACAAATGAATTGGGCGTAGTACCTGGTGAACCAATTAGAGCTTGACTGCAGAGAATCGTAGGATCAAGGGTACGAATTTCATTTCAGATGGCTATTGATCCCGATCGCTTTCATTGCCTGGGAGATGCTGGAAGGTGCGACCTTCTTGGACATCGAGCCCTTTGAACCTTTGGCAGCAAAGTTCCGTACACTATGGTATTCCAGTGACATGAATAAGCAATGGAAGTCAAATTCCATGTTCCACACATACTACAACCAGTTGAAGGTAGCCATACAATCCGAGCCTCGCATAACTCCGAATACTTTACACAGGTTCCGACCTTTGATGAAGTTCAACGCTGATAGGCATTTCATTTATATCACAGCGCGCATCGATGAACATAAGAAACAACTGCAGTCCTACTACAAGATGACAGAGGGGGACTTGGAGGACATCACCAAGGAATGGTTGATGTACCTCCTTATTCCAATAGACCTTGCAGAGATATCCAACATAGACAACCTAGAAACTGCGTTGGATACACCTGAACCTAGAAAAATAAAGAAGACTGAAGAGGTCCACGATTTAGACAGTACATCTATGAAGACTGCTTCCATCCCACTAGAGCAAGGGGGTGATGGCGAAGATATAGATGGCACAAAAGCCGAGCAAAATAAAGGCGAGGTAACACTGCCTATAGACGAGGAGGACCTTTCGAAGAAAAGGAAGGTTTATCCTCCGAAGCCTTCTTCTCGGAAGAAGTCGAAAGAAACAATGACCAAGTTGCAGACTATCCTCACCCCTGATGACTTTGATTTCATCGTAGCAGCCTTGAATGATGCTTTGCTGGAGATAGTAGAAAAAAAAAA
>SNQJ01S0090733.1:5279-27594 GCA_010110895.2 Picea sitchensis
AAAAATGTACTTGCTCAATCCACTAGGGAATAGCAACAAATATTAGATACACTGTTAAATGCTTCTTGAGAAAAGTTCAACTATTGTTGGTATTGAACATGAACAAGATTTTGTAACAAATATTTTTGAATCATATTGATTGAAATGTCTTAAAGCCCATGTCTTTCTCTCATCAACAATTATTTTCCATCACATTCATATAAACACAAAGAAGAACAGGTTATAACATTTTTTATAAATAAAATTTAAGAACAAAGAAAACATACTACTTAAAACCAGTGTTGAATATGTAAATTCTTCATTAAATATAAATGTTGCATCAATGTAATCAAAATAAAAACACTCTCCTCAAAGTGAGTCTTTAAGAAAGTAATGTATTCTCTCCCTCTAGAAAATTTTGACCCTCACTATGAAAATTATACCCTTATTTATAAGTCTTTTTCTCAACCAATTCTATAACTAACTTTCCACATGGCAATAATGTCTAAGTGTACTAAAATATCTATGATTGAGCTAAACTATTTTTTCTCTTTTTGCTTTTGATAAAATGATAACTTTTTAATAAATGAGGATGTTTCCCCATCTCATTCTCTTATAATAACTCCTCTTTCTTTATGTGAATCTTCTTTGCACCTTTAAACATCATTATTTTTCCCATTGGGTGTAACTAACATTATGATCACTTCTTCATCTTCATGCTAAAAAACAGACTCTTATTATACCATAGGCTATGCTAGTAGTGGAACCTTGTGTTTATAACGCAACACATATTTCCATTATTTTCCTTTCATAAAAGTTTATCTTTATATTTTCCTGTATAAAACCTCAAGATCAATATGAAAATGAAATGGAATAAAAGGTTGAGCATTTAACAACTTTGTAACAAGAATAAGGATAGAAAAAGTATGCTCTAGTAGGTCTACAATAGTTTTTTGTGAGATGATTTCATTTCCTTCTTGAATAAAATCAATATTGTCCTAACATGTTATCAAGGCAGTTGTATATGTATGTTCAGTGTACAACCATGGGCCATTTACCCAAGGGAGAGGTAAACCAAACATTTTAAGTAAACGAAACTGATCATTGAATTTATCTATCACCTCCTTAACCTCAACTATCTTTCAATTCCAGATATTTTATCAATTCCCTCTTAATATCAAGAATCCCTGAAATATATAAAACTAATTCAAACCTATCCTGGATTCTCACTACTTTTAAATCATTTTCTGACAATGAATTAAGAAATTAGATAATCTACTTAGTGATTTCATCTTTTTCCTCAACTTCAGGCAACAATTTCTTGAATTCAATCTGAGCATTTTCAATTACCACTATTTCACAATGTTGAAACAATTCAAAATATGCTCTGAATATGTTCATTTTTTCAATAATTTGATCCCAGATCTTATGTTTGTATTCAATTAAATGTTGTGTTCCAACAACTTGACTTAATGCATCATGAAGTAACTTTTCAAGGCTTTCATTGGATACCACAAGAGAATTAATTTTAACTTCTTTTTCATTTATCTTGGCTTGCAAATTGTTGATATGCAAGTCCATTTCCTTGCTTGATTCTTCTAATCGTGATAGTTTTTCTTTGTTTATGATATCCATTGTTTGCACTTGATTTGTTAATTTTACAATTTGTGATATATATTTCATGTTAGAATGTGTTAATGATTTCCTAGTGGTCTCATGTACATGCCTATGGCATTTTGTAAAAGTATTCTTCAACAAATATCTATCTTGTGAAAAGGGTTTATCCCACATGCATCATGGGAATTATTCTCCTTTCACTCTCTCATATATAATTGAGGTGAAGGAAACCCTTTATATGGGCATGAGGGGAAAATTTAGTGTGAGGTAATGCATATGTGGGGATTCCCTTGCATTGTAAGATTGGAGAGTTTACTTAAAGAATAGAAGACCAGCTTATGTGGATGTTTTCCCACATTAGGGTTTTACCATGTAAACCTTGTTAGAATGTGTTAATGATTTCCTAGTGGTCTCATGTACATGGCATTTTGTAAAGTTATTCTTCAATAATTATCTATCTCGAAAAAAGAGTTTATCCCACATGCATCATGGGAATTGTTCTCCTTTCACTCTCTCAATATATAATAGAGGTGAAGTAGGCCCTTCAGGTGGGCATGAGGGAAAAATGTAGTGTGAGGTAATGCATATGTGGGGATGCCCATGCATTGTAATATTGGAGAGTTTATGTGAAGAATAGAAGATCAACTTTCGTGGATGTTTCCTCGCATTAGGGTTTTACCACATAAACATGGTCTCTCTTATATCTCTTATTTCTTGCATTTTAATTTATTGATTTATTTGATGCTTTGCATAGGTGATTAGACTAGTTACATTCCTTGGTGTATGTTATTACATTTTTTCCTGATATAACATGGTATCAAAGTTGGTTACCAAGCTCTATCTCCTTGCATAAATTATACATTGAATTTTTTTCATTAGACTTCAAGAGATATGCTCTTTGGGGCCTCGTTCTCTTGTGGATCTGCAACCTTATCTAGACAACCACTTAGGTTTTCACCCGATCTGAGTAGATCTCACCATTTTTGTGCATTTTTCAACAAATCTAACCTCATCATTGTTTCCAAATCATAGGAATCAATCAATATTGACTATATGCTTGTTAAATTTGGCTTATGTTTTCCCAAAAGTGAATTAATTTGCCTAGCCTAGCCTAGCCTAGGAAATTTTATTTTTTTAAAACCTAAAGCTTTGGGGATTTTTTTTAGGTTTGGTAGTTTCCAAGCCTTTTTTTTTACCGAGCCTAATTTTTTTCCTAACTTAATTTCTTCTTAACCGGAGTATCTTTCGCTGCGAATTTTTTTGGGGGGGTCGATTTCTCTTTGTTAGTTTGTATTACCTCTCCCTCTCCCCTTCATGCGACATACAGACCTATACAGACACATTTTTCTTTGCACATCCACCTCTCTTTGTGTATGGACTACCTCCCTCTGTCTCTTTCCACTCTCATGTTTCCCCAACTCCCCTCCTCGTGTTGTGTATTCAATGATTTGGTGTTGTTTCATCTTACTTGAGGTAGAAGTCCAGGAAGAGAAAAAGGAGTGTAGCATTGGAGAGGGAATTAAAGAGAAACACATTGTTGGCACAGGAGCAGACCCAGGGTTCAGTTCTAATAGCACACCAACAAGCCCTAACTACTATCCCTTTCAGCAACACCTGCAAAGCATATGCAGTCTCACCTGATGTAGCTATAGGGGGTTGCAGGACACAAGTGTCTACAACTAGAGGAAATGCAAAGTGGATCCAGGGAAACACTCTCACAGAGATCTAGTTAGTCTTTGTCTTCCTTAAGCCTACTGCGTGAACTATATCTCAGATCTAACACAATATTTCATTAACAGTATATCAGATATTAGAAGAACACAACATTAATCACACACAACAACGAGATATATGTGGTTCACCCTCTCCCTAGGGATACACCACAAAAATGTGCTTTATAATATATTATATGAAAGCATACAGTTCTATTTTCACTATTAGCTTGCAGATCTCTCTTTATTTCTCTTCTCCTCTCCCTTTTGTGTGCACCCAGATGCAGGGTTGATCTTCGCACCCAGTTGAAGTCTTACAATACAGACTTCTCTCACCACACAATACTTCTTTCTCAGCAATAACAACAATCACTCCTCGCCACCTAATCGACCCCATCCCAGGTCCTCTTGACCTTTATTTATACATTACAATGACTCTCGGACAACCTTAGGCTGAAACCTAGGTGTCAAAACCCTAGGTCAACTTGACCCATGTTTTCAGGGCTTCACCAGCCTGTCTTTCCTTCTTTCTTACGAGGTGTTCCAAAGCATCCATTGGTGGATTTTTTCACTTGCTGAGTCGTCCACAATCCATCTTCCTTGTTGATCTGTATTCCTTGATCTCCCTGTCCAACGACTTGCTTTCTCTTACTTCGCTCCATCTTTTCTGCTCTTTTGGTCAATTCAACCCAATCTCAGTCAACTTGTCTTCCGCGTAGTTCGCACTTCGCGCTTCTTTCCTTAATATTCGCAACCTTCCATAACCAAGGGCCAACAGGCCCCCAACACTCACATGTGACTTGTCCTGAGGAACTTTAGGTCTGAACCTTCTGTTTTTCTTCATCTTAAGACTACGCGGGGCAGCCTGTGCTTTCCGCTCTGTTTGTTCCTTCCTTGTACAGACTATTTTTTCTGTGTCTGGTACCCAGTTTCAACTGCACCTGGTACCTAGAACCTTTTTCTCATGCTTCTACTGGGAGTTGCGGGGCAGCTGGTTCTCATAGTACAATTTCAATCGGCTCCCATTCACCAAACCTTCCTTCCATTCTCCATTCAAAGTATTCAATTGCGTAACTCCTCCTTCTGTAACATAAGAAACCTCATATGGCCCAAGCCAATGTGCCCTGAACTTCCCTGGATGCTTCATGAACTTGTTTTCATATACCAACATTGGATCTCCTTGCTTGAAGGATTTCTTCTTGATATGCCTATCATGATAGGCCTTTTCTCGTTCCTTTTGTACCTGTTGATGGAATCCTTCAATAAATCGATCTTCTTCTAGTTCTACCAACGGAACAAGCCTCTCTTGAACAGCGCCAGTGTCATCCATATCTGTGAATGCTACAATTATGAGACTAAGAACCAAATATTCCATAGGGACAACTGCTTCTAGGCCATACACCAACTTAAAGGGAGTCTGTATTGTTATCTTATTGCAAGTAGTTATATAGGCCCATAGCACTGCTGGTATTCTCAAATCCTATTCATCCATGTTCACACTGCAAATCTTCGTCAGCGTTGTCTCCAAGATCTTATTGAAAGCTCTGACCATCCCGTTCACTTGTGAATGATAAGGAGTAATCTTATGATGGCGGACTTCAAATTCCTGATTTAAAGCTTCAATAGTCTTATTAATAAAGTGTGTACCTTGATCTCTCATCAGGGCCTTTACGCATCCAAACCTGGTTATGATATCCTCAAATATAAATCGTGCAGCTATAGTTTCACTACAACCCTTAACTGCTCTTTCTTTTGCCCATCTTGTCAAATACTCTGTCGCAGTGATGATGTATCTAGCTCCTGTGCACTTCCTTGGTGGGTTTATAGGTCCCACGAAATCAATTGCCCATTTCTCAAATGTCTGCAAAGTCAGTTGTGGTGCTAAAGGCATCTCATCTCTTTGGGAAGGCTTCCCAACTCTTTGGCATACTTGCATCTTTATGTAAAGTAGGCCACCAGAGGCTAGCTCTAAGAACCTTCTGCGTTGTTGCTTTCCCTGTGTAGTGTCCTCATGCAATGCCTTCATGTGCTTCTTCTAGAATCAATTTTCTTTCAGCCTCCATAACACATCTCCTCAGGATTTCATCAGGTCCCATCTTGTATAGTTGTCTGGCTATAAGTGAAAAATCTATAGCGTGCACTACCAGTTGTTTCTTCTTGATGATTGTATATTCACTAGGTGCCATTCCCTTTGAAGAGAACTGGACTATCTCGACGAAGTGGTCATCAACCCTTCTGATGGCCAGCAATTCTGCATCTGGTAGTGTATCCTACAAATTAGTAGGGTCCTCTCCATGCTCCAACCTAGACAAGTGGTTAGGTCCCTTGTTCATGCTCCCTGGCTTGACCACAATCTCAAAATCACATTCCTAGAATAGCAATAGCCATTTGCATATTCTTCCCCCCAACACTGGCTTGTTGACTAGGTATTTCAATGCAGAGTGATCAGTGAACATCTTAAAATGTCCTCCCAACAAGTAGTGTCGAAACTTTTGCAGTGCGTACACCATGGCTAAACCTTCCCTCTCGATGGTAGTCTAGTTTATCTCAGCTGTAGATAGCTTCCTGCTAGCTAAGGCTAACGGATGGTCAATATCTCATGCTCCTGGTTGTGATAACACTGCTCCTAGTGAAATAGATGAAGCATCGACATGTATGTGAAATTCCTTGCTCCAATATGGGAAAACCAGAATAGGCGCAGTAACCATTTTTTGTTTCAGTGTGTCAAAGCTCTGCTGACATTCTTCTGTCCATTGAAACTGACAATATTTCTTTAGAAGCTTCTCCATGGGTGTTGTAATCTATGCATAGCCCTTAATGAACTCCCTGTAGTATCTAGTATGTCCCAGCACGGTGCACAACTGTCTGACTGAAGTAGGATGGGGTAGATCAACAATAATGGCAATCTTGGATGGGTCTACCAGCAACCCCTGCTTACACACAATATGGCCCAGTAGCACTCCAAAGGGTGAAAAGAAGATGCACTTCTTCAGATTCAGGGCAATCTGACATTGCCTGCACTTATCCAACATTAGTCTTAAACATTCAATATGATTCTGTAATAGGCTAAAAACAGTCTAATCATCAAAATATGTTTCCAAACATTTATGTAAAAACTCCTTGAATGCTTCAACCACCACCCTGGAAAAGATGGTTGGTGCATTCTTCAATCCGAAAGGCATCATTGTGTACTGGTAGGAACCCCATTCTGTTGCAAATGTGGTCTTATGGCGATCTTCCTTAGCAATCCTGATCTGGTGATAACCTGAAAATCCATCTGTAAAGGAATATACCTCATTTCCTCCCACATTATCTAGAACCTCATCTATAAACGGTGTAGGGAATGGGTCATGTAAACAGGCATCATTCAACTTCCTGAGATCAACACAAATCATGATCTCTCATGTCTTCTTGTCTTCGACCACCATAGGGATAATCCACTCTGACTCTTCAATAGGTTCTATGATTCCTGCTTCCAGCATTTTGTCTAGTTCAATCTTAACTTTTTCCTTATATTTAGGATTCAATTAGGGTATCTTCTTAACTAGCCTTGCATCCGACTTCAAGGGGATCTTCATCTCTCCCATGGGCCCTTTTATGCCCTTCATATCAGTGAACTTGGTTGGGAGCAAGTCCTAATATTCATGCAGTAATTTTGTGATCTTATCAACGGTGGCATCATCCCAGTAATCTCCAACATTAGCAAGCTTAGGTGCTTGCTCTATTCCAATATTAACTTTCTTTATTTTGATCGATTGTCCAATGAAAGGTAGTTCGACTCCTGGTCCTTCTACTTCTCTTTGTCCCTCTGTTTCTGCGATGTTCACATTCCTAGGATCATCTTCTTCATTGGCATTGATATTGTAACATCCTTGCAGTTTCTGAAGAGGTTCAGTCCATTCATCCTCTTCTTGCTCCACAGGGAGGCTAGGTGCCTCCTCAAAGACTTTCTGTCTAACAACCTGTAAAGCTTGATCCACCGTGGGATATTGACTTTCAAATAAAAATGTAGCTACAAAGTTCTGAGTCATATCGTACCAATCTGAAGTGGTGAGGCACGGTTTTTTTTTAAGATACCAATTGATAGGCGTTGTGTCTAGAGTATTGATGAACTTATGCACCCACTACTCTTGAGGAATGCTTCTCCAGACCTCCTCACAACCTCACACATGGTTCTTCGGACAACTTTGACCTATGTATCTAACTTCGCATCCTTCAATGTTGTCTGAAAATCACATTGTCATCAAAGTGTGACATTGCATCCAGTCCACGATGTTCCTTTTATGTGTCCCCCGCCATCTTGCTGGGGTAGATTTCAAAGATTCATCCAGTGCTAACAATCTCTATTATACTGGTACAAATTTTTCAAATTCCAGTAAGAAAGTTTCTAAGTGATTTAAACCATCAAATGTGGGCAAGTTACTTACTTATGTGCCAATCCAACGAACTTCCCTGGTCAATCTGGCATATCTCCACGCAGAAACTTCATACATTTTGTTATGCCAGTTCTCCAGTGATTCTTCTAAGTCTGATGAGCATGTGTTGTCACTTCGCCCGCTCAAATTCCCATCTGTTGTAGGGTTAATGTAATCTTGTTGTCTTGTTGTCAATTTATATATATTATCTAGCTCATATGTGTGGTCTTCTTCTCTAATGGGTTCTGTGTATCTTCGACCTTCATCAGGATACAGAGGTGCAATGACCCTAAGGCCATCACCTTCGAATGTCACTCTTCTTTTCTTTAAGTCAACAATAGTGGAATTGTTGAAAGTCTAATCAATTCATAATAGTGCAGGATAAGGACAACTATCATCAACTATGTCAATAACCTCGAAGTCCACAAATGTTCTTACCCCGTCGATGTCCACAGGGACATGCTCCATCCTACCAAAGGGGCTTACTGCCTGCTAATTAGCCATCCTAATCTTGATAGGGGAATAGATCAACTTAGGTTTTCCCATCAGTGCCCAGGTCTACTTCATCATAACATTGACCTCTGACCCTAAGTCGAGGACCACATAATCTATATCATAATCTCCAATTTGAACATTAAGGTGCAATTCCTTATTTGTCCTTCTCTTTTTGGATAGTTGATGTACTTCTTTATTCAGTAGAAGATCTACCCTTCCTATCTCATAATGTCTGATCAAATTTTGTAGTTCTTATATGGCTTTTTCATCCTTAATCAAATTAATGCAAGTACATAAGAATTCCATAAGTTTGCTTACCTATATTCCTTCTCTGGAAAAAGAAGATTGATCAAAGGCCAGGGGCATTCCACATTCTCTCACTTGTGGTTGTGCCTTTGATGAAGAATTTTGATCTCCTTCAAACTCTTTTCTTACCTCTTCAAATGTATGCTTCTCTTTCTTTGGATCAAACTCTTGTGTCTTCTTTGTAGCTCTTCTAACTCCTGATTCTTCTGTAATATTCCCTGGATTCACCCTATCTTCTCCTGTAACAGCACCTCCTCTAGTGATAACGGTGACTCTAGGATCCGCTCTGTGAGGTTCTGCTAAGATTAGTTGTAATTTTTGGTTCCCTCCTCGTCTCTCCTGAAGGTTGGCTAACAACGCAGGACAATCTTCTATGACATGTTCAAATGAGTTGCAGTAACTGTAAGTGGTACAAGGGTTCTGACAGTCCCTTGCCAAGTGACCTGGTTGTGCATAGTTATAACAATTGATCTAACCTTGACCTCGACCCATGCCTCCTCCTCGGCCTCTTCCTCTGAATCTGCCACAACGGTTGAAGTTTCCTCTTCCTGGGGAGTTAAACTGCGTGGTATTTCCTTCTTGTTGTACTTCGCCTTGAATTCTATATGTGTCTTTTGATCTTTCATGCAAGAGTTCATAAGCCCTACAATATTTCTCATCATGCCCCACGCATTTATAGAATGTGAAGTAAAGGTTGGTAGGTGTCTAGACATATTTTTGCATGTAATAGCATTCTCCAGGGTGATGTCTATTTCTACATACCTCGCACCAAGGTAGAGTAACCTGATTCAAAGGGCTCGGGGCTCCTCAATCCAAGTACTCATGAAATAGAGGACAGTGCTCTTTGTCATGACCTTCTGATTTGGATCTGATACACCAAATATCTTCTCTTTTATCTTTTCCCTTATCCTTTTTCATATCTTCGACCTGCAGTGATAGGCTAGTTAGCTGACTCAAAATTTGACTCATACCTGAGCTTGACTCTCCCATAGGGGATGATTCTAGTTTCATAGCGATCTCCAGTGCCACAGCTTGCGAAGTGATCTTTTGTTCCATCAGAGGGACTCTGATGTGTGGTAAGAGGGCGGTAATGAACCATTCTTTATTATGTTCATCTGGAATCTGAAAACTCAAATAACTTGTCAGGGTCTTAAACCTCTGATCAAACTCCCAAACAGGTTCAACTACTTTCTGGTTGATTTCTTTCAACTCTGTGATGCACTGTGACTCCGACTTGGGTTTCTTGAATTCTGCAATCAACACAGTCTTGATCTCATTCAGTGGTTTCGGTTGTACAACTCCTTGGACGAACTTCATGTACCAGCTCAGTGTGCGGTCTCTCGAGGTAGTACTAAACTAAGCTCTCTTAACAGCTTCATCGATGACATTCTTAATACTCCATACAGCTTCACATAAGAACCAATGTTGATCAATATCTTTAGATCCATCTCCCCTAAATGTGGGTAACCTCATCTCATCTGTCATAGATATTCCTAGGGTTCCTGACTGAGTATGCATTGAACCACTTGTACCAGTGCTCTGAGTGATATGATAACTTAGGTTACTCTCGTTACTTAATGTTGTTAAAACAACAGGAGGCGTAATAGTACTTACTTCAACAGTCTGCGTAGTTCTTGAAGTTTCTGACTCTTCTCGGCAAGGTTCTTCAATCTTCCCTTCTTCTGCCCTAGCAGAATTTGAATGTTCCTCGTTCAGTAACTCTTCTTCTTCTCCACCATAGAACCCTTCTTCCTGTGCTGGTGGTTCGTGATTCTACTCAAACAAGTTCACCGGAGGAATTTCTCTTAAGGTTCTCCCACTGCGTCTGTGTCCGACCTATGTGTCATTGTCGTTATCTGAATTCTTGAACATTAGCTTTTTCAATATGACCCACTGCTATATCTTCAGGATGTTCTTCTCATGCAATATCATCTTGATCTTCAACTTTAGAAAATGTAAAAATTTTCCTCTCAGTCCCTTAAAGAAATATCTCTCTTCTTGGCTATATGATTATACTCTATCAATAGAAAACTCAGTAATGTACCCTCCAATGGTACTATCAAACCAGTAATCTACTGCTCTTAACACAACATTATCAACTCTATTGACATTCTTGATCATCATCGACGTCCAAACCACAGGTGGTCTGAGTCTGATTTCAAACTGGGTATCTGCTAATCTGGCTAGCCACTCATCTAGCTCCTGATGACTTCCTCCAAAGAAAATCTTGTGTATATCAGTAAAGATATACCTTCCCAACCAATCCTTTGTACTAAGATTACGGTTCTTATTCTGAGCTTCAGCGAAGTCCTTCTCTTGTTCTTCTATCCACTTTTGAATCTTTGTCTTCGATGGAAACCACCTTGACATTCCCTCAAGAATATACCTCTCCTAGCAACGGAACCATTTTTTGGCAAAGGGGCAGACCCAGGGTTCAGTTCTAACAGCACACAAACAAGCCCTAACTATTGGCCCTTTTGGCAACACTTGCAAAGTAGATGCAGTCTCACCCGAAGTAGCTATAGGGGGTTGCAGGACACAGGTGTCTACAACCAGAGGAAATCCAAAGTGGATCCAGGGCAACACTCTCACATAGATCTAGTTAGTCTTTGTCTTCCTTAAGCCTATTGTGTAAACTATATCTCAAATCTAACACAATATTTCATTAACAGTATATCAGAGATCAGAAGAACACAACATCAATCACACACAACAACAAGATATATGTGGTTTAGCCTCTCCCTAGGGCTATGTCCACAGAACTGTGTTTTATAATATATTAGATGAAAGCATACAGTTCTATCTGAACTCTTAGCTTGCAGATCTTTCTTTCTTTATCTTCTCCTCTCCCTTCCCTGTGCACCCAGCTGCAGGGTTGATCTTCACACCCAGCTGAAGATCTTACAATACAGATTTCTCTCACCACACAATACTTCTTTCTCAACAATAACAACAATCACTCCTCATCACCTAATTGACCCCATCCCAGGTCCTCTTGACCTTTATTTATACATTACAATAACTCTCAAACAACCTTAGGCCGAAACCTAGGTGTCAAAACCCTAAATACCAAAACCCTAGGTGTCTAAAACCTTAGGTCAACTTGACTCGCGTTTTCAGGGCTTCGCCAGCCTGTCTTTCCTTCTTTCTTGCAAGGTACTCCAAAGCATCCATTGGTGGATTTTTCCGCTTGTTGAGTCATCCACGATCAATCTTTCTTGTTGGTCTGTCTTCCTCGATATCCCCATCCAATGGCTTACTTTCTCTTACTTCGCTCCGTCTTTTTTGCTCTTTTGGTCACTTCGACCCAATCTCAGTCAACTTGTCTTCTGCGCAGTTCGAACTTCGCGCTTCTTTCCTTAATCTTTGCAACCTTCCATAACCAAGGGCCAACACACACCCATACCATTATCATTGCAACATCCATATTGTTTGACAATCGACAAGGGATTTTACTGTCACAACTGCTCGACTTATGTGTATATCGTGTCGTTTGTGTTTCTGTTGTACCATCTTAAGAGAAATTGTGGTTGGTTAGGCATGGTTGAGGGTGCCAAATCTCATATCTGTGGGCGCGGCTTTGCTGGAGTAGCAACTTGACCTCATATATGTGTTTTTCATATCCATGGGGGTTCCAATATATGTCAGTGGGAGATTGTGGGAATAGAGGTTTCTTTTACCACTGAGGGTTTTATTGCAACATTTAACCAGGAAAAAGGGGGGTTATGGATCTTGTGTTCCACTTGCCTGATCTATTTTGTGTTGTTCCAACAATGGATAGAATGCTTTGAACCATCCAAATCTTTGCGGGTGATGCAGTGTGCCTTCCTAGCATGGTTTCCCTAGTCTGGTTACATCTGTGGATTATTTTCAGAGATTGGTCATGAAGATCTTGCTTCAGATCGACCAATTCTGACATCATATGGCCATCCTCAAAAGCATCATGTAATAATTGTATAATGGCCACATGTATTGTTGCATAACCTATCATTATGATGATTGTGAGAGCATCATTCTGAGGCATTTGTACATATAATGAGGCATCATTGGATTTGTGAGATCCCATATTGGCATAATATTCTTCTTCCTCCAACTATGATTCTATCCCTCTAGTCATCATTAAGGGGGAATGTTAGAATGTGATAATGGTTTCATAGTGGTCTCATGTACAGGGCATTTTGTAAAGTTATTCTAGGGTTTTTGACACTCCTTTTATTGTAAAAATCCCTTCAGAGCCTCATTGTAATCATCTTCTTGCGAATGAGCGCAGTCGTCACATCTCTTCTTAGAGATAAGCCGCCACCATTCCAACAATCTTGTTTTTAGCTGCATTTTACAGTTTCAGTTTATTTGCTTGTTGAATAGAAAACCAGTTTTACTGTATCTTTGTTATTTTGTGTTAAGCATTTGTTAATAATCTATAGTCATTTCGTTCTACTTATAAAATTCGGATCACCCAAGCATTGTAAGATTGCAAAGTTTTACATTTTTTCCTAATCTAATAAACCTCGTCTCTCTTATTTCTTGCATTTTGATTTATTGATTTATCTGATGTTTTGCATAGGTGATTAGACTGGTTATATTCCTTGATGTATGTTATGACATTTTTTCCTGATCTAACATGGTATAAGAGCTGGTTACTGAGCTCTATCTCCTCGCATAAATTCTACATTGATTTTTTTGCATTAGACTTCAGTAGATATATTTTTGGGGGGAGGCTTCTCTTGTGGATCTGCAATCATATATGGAAAACCACTTAGGTTTTGACCGGATCAAAGAAAAACCCACAATTTTGGTGCATTTTTCAACAAATTTGACCTCACCATTGTTTCTGGAATAGAGGAATCAGTTCAAATTGACTATTGGATCATTAAAGTTGACTTCAATTTTACCAAAAGTGAATTAACTTTCCTAGCCTAGCCTACAAATATTTTTCTAAACCTAAAGTTTTTGAGCACATTTTTAGGTTTGGTGATTCCCAAGCCTATATTTTTACCAAGGCTAATTTTTTTCTGAAACCAATATTTTGTGAACGAAAGGGTATTTTGAAATGGANTTGGGGGGGCGGGGAGGGATTTCTCTTTGTCTAACTATAAAACCACCATTATACACCTTGTATGGACTCTCTCAACTAGTGTTGTAAAATTTCCTCATACCAATCGATTTCTCTGCTAGGTGGTATTCCATTTTTCTTAGAGCTTTGAGTTTGTTATTTCCTGGTTACTGACATGCAACTTAGATATTTCTTGAAGATATTTTGTGGTGTGCAGTTTCATTGTCGCGACCCTTTGAATATCGTGTTGCTTCAAGGTTCTCAGTCTATTGGGTATACGACTATTTTTTTCTTCATATCAAAATTGTATGACTACATTTTTCTCTTCATATCAGAGTTGTACAATTGTGTTCTATTGGTTTAAAGATGCAGGGTTCACATTTTATTGTAGATCTGGTGCAGGTCTATTTCTCTTTGTCTATAGGTGAGGTGAATCAAGTTGTTGAGAGTAGATCATGTCCTAGGATAGCTCATACACTCATATCTACAGTCTACACACTCATATTGTTACTCATACATTCATATCTATGGCCTACAACCTCATATCCATGGGGGTTCTGATCTATGGTAGTGGGTGATTGTTGGCACAAAGGTGTCTTTAGTAGTGAGGGTTTGTTCTGCAGAATCAAGTAGATAAGGTCGTCGAAGAATACTCAGATATATTATCCTCGCCAACTGGGGTACCTCTGCACTGTCAGGTCAAGCACCCCATCGATCTTACCCTCGATGCACCGCTGCCCAATGGGCTAGTCTATCGTTGCTCTATGTTAGCGAATGAGGAGATCAAGTGACAAATCCAATAACTTCTCCACAAGGGGCACATCCGACCCATATCACGACCTTCTAGGAGCCCAATCGTGTTGGTACAAAAGAAATATGGAACCTGGCGACTCTGCATTGATTACCGAGCCCTGAATAAAATCACAGTCAGAAATGGGTACCCAATTCTCTGAATCGATGACCTCCTTGATAAACTCATGGGGGACAAATACTTCAGTAAGATTGATCTGAATTCTGGCTACCACTTGGTCCTGATAGATCAGATAGATGAATGGAAGACCACCTTCAAGTCAAAGGAAGGCCTTTTTGAATGGTTGGTCATGACCTTTGGTTTGATAAATGCTCCAGCCACTTTCATGAGGATGATGGATGATATCCTGCGACCATTCACCAATACTTTTGTAGTGGTGTATCCGGATGACATTCTCATTTACAGCAAGTCTTGGGTAGAACACTTGCAGCATATTTAGTAGATTTTTCACACCATGTGGCAGCACAAGCTATACGCCAACTTGGAAAAATGCTCCTTCGGCATGGACATGGTCCATTACCTGGGCTACATCATTGATCAGAATGGTGTATATGTGGATCCAGCCAAGATCCAAGTCATCTGTGATTGGTCAGCCCCAACCACACTCACTGAGTTTCAGAGCTTCTTAGGCCTTGCCAATTTCTACCGCAAGTTCGTGTTGGGATTCTCCCATATTACATGGGCCCTCAGCCAAATAACTAGGGGTGGTGGTAAGGGAAAATTTGCTTGGGTTCGGTCCACACATCAAGCGTTCGATGATTTGAAGTAGCACTTGTGCTCAGCCCCAGTACTTTCACTACTAGACCTACAGAAGCCCTTTGAGATCGAGACAGATGCTTCAGACTATCTTGTGGGCATCATTCTCACTCAGCACGGCCACCCTATGGCCTATCATAGTGAGACATTATCAAATGTTGTATGTAAGTACCCTACTTATGACAAAGAAATGTACTCCATTGTGCAAGCCTACCGCCAGTGGAGACATTACATTCTTGTAAAGGACACAGTCATCCACATTGATCATAATCCACTGTAGTTCATGTAGTCAGAAGGAAAATTACAAAATGACCACCATCAAAAGTGGTCTACATACTTACAGCAATTCCACCTCNCAAGTATAAAACAGGAAGCACCAACCGCGTCGTTGATTGCCTTAGTAGACCACCAGTCGTGGCACTCGCCATGGTGCTAGAGTCTTGCAGCCATGACACCTTTGAATGGCCCCAACTCTATGAGGCAGGCCCGGACTTCACCACCACCTACCAAATGTTGGGTGTAAACGCAGTTGTCGATAATTTCCATCTTTAGGATGGGTTGTTGTGTCGTCTGGGCGATATCTGTGTTCCATCAAGCGAGCGAGCGAAGCTGATCTGGGAAGCCCACTACAGTTGGGTGGCAGGACACTTCGACATCGAAAAGACAGTGGTGATGCTACAGAAACATTTCTACTGGTCGAAACTTCGACAGGAGGTCAACAAGTATATCAGGTCCTACACTGCCTACGTTATTGTCAAACCGACCACTAAGAAACAGGGCATGTACACCCCTCTTTCTACTCCTGACAGGCCATGGGAATCCATCTCAATGGACTACATGTCGATCCTCCTATACACCGAGTGGGGAAATGACTGTGTTTTTTTGGTTGTTGATCACTTTTCTAAGATGGAGATTTTGGTTGCCTGAAAGAAGATCATCACAGCAGAAGCCACTGCCAAGCTCTTCTTTGAACGAGTCTGGGTACATATTGGAATCCCACAAACCATTGTCTCAGATCGGGACAGTCGATTTCTCAGCACATTCTGGTCGAGCCTCTGGTCACTGCTGGACACTAAGCTCACCAAATCCACGACCTTCCACCCCTAGACAGATGGTCAAACCAAGGTCGTAAATCAAATGATCGTGCATATCCTGTGCATGTATAATTCCAATCACCCTCGCACATGGGATGAGAGTATTCCCTATGTCTAGCATAGCTACAAATGAGCCCTGCATATCTCAACCAGCCATAGCCCCTTTCATGTGGGGTTGGGATTCCAACCATTGGGTCCCATAGATCCATCTTTAACAAGTCATCAAAGCAGAGCAGCTCTTGCACCAAGGCAAGTGGCTCACCCAGGGCCAAATTCAGCAAAACTTTCCTCATCTGATGAGGGAACTCAACGCAATGGAGACCATTGCTTCCTAAGGAGGGAGGATTGATCCAGGTGGATATTGGTGGCCACCCACCTTTTTCCAGCTGGCTCAAAACAACTTTCTGGCAATTTTGGTAATTTACTATTTTTAGCAGTTTTTCGGGTCCTGAACTTTCGGAGTCGTTTTGAGGCCCTAAACGATGAAATTTTTTGCGACAATTGTATTCCTCGGATAGATCTTTCCAATGGGCTATTGTACACCTAAAACGAAGATCGTATGCAAAAGTTACGACCCCGGGAAGTTGATGTACTGACTTACCCAAACGGGGTCCACATGACTTTTGGTGCTTCAACTCCTAGGGTTAGGTTTTTGGATGTCTAGGGTTTTGACACTCTTGTTTATTGTAAAAATGCCTTCAAAGCCTCATTGTAATCATCTTCTTGCGAATGAGCACAGTCATCACATCTCTTCTCAGAGATAAGTTGCCACCATTCCAGCAAGCTTGTTTTTTGCTGCATTTTACAGTTTCAGATTATTTCCTTGTTGAATAGAAAACCAGTTTTACTATATCTCTGTTATTATGTGTTAAGCATCTGTTAATAATCTATAGTCATTTCGTTCTGCTCATAAAATTTGGATCACCCAAGCATTGTAAGATTGCAAACTTTTACATTTTTTCCTAATCTAATAAACCTCATCTCTCTTATTTCTTGCATTTTGATTTATTGATTTATCTGATGTTTTGCATAGGTGATTAGACTGGTTAGATTCCTTGATGTATGTTATGACATTTTTTCCTGATCTAACATGGTATAAGAGCTGGTTACTGAGCTCTATATCCTCGCATAAATTCTACATTGAATTTTTTGCATCAGACTTCAGTATATCTATTTTTGGGGGGGGGGCTTCTCTTGTGGATCTGCAATCATATATAGACAACCACTTAGGTTTTGATCGGATCAAAGCAAATCCCACAATTTTGGTGCATTTTTCAATAAATTTGACCTCACCATTGTTTCTGGAATAGAGGAATCAGTTCAAATTGACTATTGGCTCATTAAATTTGACTTCAATTTTCCCAAAAGTGAATTAACTTTCCTAGCCTAGCCTAGCCTACAAAATTTTTTGTAAACCTAAAGTTTTTGAGCACATTTTTAGGTTTGGTGAATCCTAAGCCTATATTTTTACCGAGCCTAATTTTTTTCTGAAACCAATATTTTTAGAACGAAAGGGTATTTGGCAATGGATTTTTTTGGGGGGAGGGGGATTTCTCTCTTTCTAGCTATAAAACCACCTCCCTCTCCTTTATACACCTTGTATGGCCTCTCTCAACTAGTGTTGTAAAATTTCCTCATACCAATTGATTTCTCTGCTAGGTGGTATTCCATTTTTCTTGGAGCTTTGAGTTTGTTACTTCCTGGTTACTGACATGAAACTTAGATATTTCTGGAAGATATTTTATGGTGTGCAATTTCATTGTAGCGACCCTCTGAATATTGTGTTTCTTCAAGGTTCTCAGTCTATTGGGCATTCAACTATGTTTTTCTTCATATCAAAATTGTATGACTACATTTTTCTTCATATCAGAGTTTTACAACTGTGTTCTATTGGTTTAAAGATGCGGGGTTCACATTTTATTTTAGATCTGGTGCAGGTCGATTTCTCTTTTCCTAGAGGTGAGGTGAATCAAGTTGTTGAGACTAGATCGTGTCCTAGGATAGCTCATACACTCATATCTATAGTCTACACACTCATATTGTTACTCATGCATTCAGATCTATGGCCTACAAAATCATATCCATGGGGGTTCTGATCCATGGTAGTGGGTGATTGTTGGCACAAAGGTTTCTTTGGTAGCGAGGGTTTGTTGCAACATATGGCCATGAGGGTGTTTTATTGTAGAACGACCATTGTTAGAGCATACGGGGCCATGGGGTTTTGTTGCAAATTGACCATTGTTGCAATGAGGGTTTTGGATGATATTGCTTTAATTATCCAAGGTGAATAATTGATGGGTGTTCTTTGTTGTTGGAGATCATGAGACAAAGGTAGATCAAACTTGAGTGTGTGAGACAGGAAAATCATTGCTGGAAATCGATATAGGGAGCATATTTTTTGCAGATTTGGTACTAGTGGATCATATCATTGGTTCATTTCTTGTTTGAGGGTGACGTTGCTCATGGATTTCAAATCTACTTTTGCAGTAGCCTCTATACACTCAGATCTGCAACATAGCTTGTCTCTTGGATTGTTGTGCACCCAGAGAATTGGATCAGTGTTTGCAGCAACACATGGCCTCTACAAAAATTGTGGTAGTTTTGATTCGAACATTGTTGGTCATTTTGCATTGGTTCTTGATGGCAGAAAGTGTCTTCTCCTTGCACCTTATTGAGGATATGGTTGCAACTTATGGATTGTTTTCTACATTGTTCCTCTTAGCAACTTATCCTTTCCATCAAAAATGTTTGAATCTATCTTTGCGAGTTATTCAAAATGTTTGAATTTGTCATTAAGGGAGAATGTAATGTAATTCCATTTCATAAGCAATCATGCAATGATTTTCTAGTGGTTTCATTTATTGTTGTATAGCCTATCATTAGGATGGTTGAGAGAACATCATTTTGAAGCATTTGTACACACAATGATCCATCATTAGACTTGCGATGTCTCATATTGGCATAATATTCTTCTTCCTCCAACTATGATTCTAGCCCTCTATTCATCATCAATGGGGAATGTTAGAATGTGTTAATGATTTTCTAGTGGTCTCATGCACATGCCTATGGAATTTTGTAAAGTTATTCTTCAATAACTATCTATCTTTTGAAAAGGGTTTATCCCACATGCATCATGGGAATTGTTCTCCTTTCACTCTCTCATATATAATCAATGTGAAGGAGGCCCTTTAGATGGGCATGAGGGAAAATTTTAGTTTAAGGAAATGCATATGTGGGGATGCCCTTGCATTGTTATATTGGATGTTTCCCCACATTGGGGTTTTACCATGTAAAGCTTGTCTCTCTTTTTTCTTGCATTCTAATTTATTGATTTATTTGATGTTTTGCATATGTGTTACACATTATTTTCGTCACCCCTATGACCGTTAATGATGTAAACCTATCATGTGTCTTTAGAATGATCAATTTCCTTAATCCCTAAAGAAGAATGAAGATGAATTTTCCCAGAGAGATGAAATTATACTTTTCCTTTGTCAAAAACCTTAGAAAAAGGGATCGTCACACCTAGCTTAGTGTTAAGGGTGTGATGATATAGGATCGTTGCAGGTTGCACCACAGTGGCATGCGATGTCGTCACAGTTTTCTCAGTGATAAGGGTGTGACTATTTTCATATGAAGGAAAAAGAGGAATTTCTCAAAAGTTCTAGAATAGAAGCTTCGAGCGTGAGGTGGCCTCTGATCGGTTTGGATTTAAGTCACGTCCCTGATCTCATGGGATCATCCTAACCTCCTCACCCTATCCTTTTCATCTTATAAAAGGAGAAGATTTCTCATGGGGAAAGTTAGTTGGCTAGCTTGGGAAAAGTTAGTTGGAAAGTTGTTGAGTTTTGTAGCTTGGATTTTTTAGAGCTTGATCTCCTTACCCCCATCGCGACCCTCGACATGGTGTCTTTCCAGAGCGTTTTTCTTCCATTCAGTGAATATATCTTGGAGGCCATGACCAATTTTTGTCCCTCGAGATGGTGTCCTTCCAGAGAATTGTCCTCTTGGAAGCCATGATCAAGAAGAGAGTTTTGAGCATGGTTTTCCGATTTCAAGCTCGTTAAAAAATGAAACCAGCTACGAGGATAGTTTTTGCGTCTCTGTAGCAACCTTGTTAAAAAATGAAACAGAGCTTACGAGCATAGTTCTTGTTTCTATGTCAAGCTCATTAAAAAGTGAAACAGAGGTTCGGGGATTGAACCTGGATTCTTGAGCATAGTTTTTCCTTCTCTATAACAAGCTCGTTAAAAATGAAATAGATTGTCCCCCTCTTCGATTGAGTCAAGTACTTTGTTACGTATTGTATTTGAAGCTTCCTTTCCTCCGCTTGTGCTATTGGACGAAATGAAGCGGAGGGGGAAATGCTTACAGCCTCTAGACTTCATGCTGAAGTTAAGTCGCTAGCTTCTTAAGTTGGGGGCTAAGTACCAACCATCCCTAGATTCTGTGTTGGGAAATCGCAAGCATAGTTTTCTATGGTTCAAGCTTGTGTAAAAATGAAACCACCTACCTTAAGCATAGTTTCCTCTAGTTCAAGCTTGTGTAAAAATGAAACCAGGTCCAAGCATAGATTTTTTTAGTTTTAATCTTGTGTAAAAATAAAATCTATCCCAAGCATAGTTTTGTTTTGTTTTAAGCTTGCGTAAAAATGAAAACAATCCTGATCTTAATCTTTGTTCTTTCTCATGCTCGTAAATACTTGAGAATGTAACTGAGTAAACTTTTATCACTTTTTCGGACTCGTAAAGGTTATACGAAAAAGGAACCCGCTGGAGTTCCCTTTAATCTCTTTTCAGACTCTCTAAACATGAAAAGATTGTCGAGCGATCTTGATCTTTTCACGCTTGTAAAAGTATTTGAAGAAAACATCTGATGAGCGATAGGTTATCACTTTTTCTATCTCGTCGGATTAATTTATGAAAAAGGACCTGATGGAGTTCTCTTTGAGTGTTTTTCAGACTCTCTAAAAATGAAAAATATCTGAGTTTTCTTTCTTTGGACTCGTAAAACAAACATCGAAAGGCCCATATGGAACCGAACCACTCCTTCCTAGGGTTCGTTAAACATACTCCGAGGGACTCATCCGAGGGACTCATCTGAAGGATGAGCTTACAGTTCAAGCATATGTTATCCTCCTCAATCTTGTGTAAAAATAAAGAGGTACTCGCCAGAAATGGTGGGGGGGGAATTGGGAAAGAAATGTGTCTAAACATGTATTCTATGGAAGAGTCACCTTTGAACATGACACCCTTTCACTCCCTTTGTGTCTAGGTTGGAAAATCCACTTGTCTCTTGATCATACTCATTTATAAGATTACATTTTGGTCTGTGATCCATGTTGTTGAGTCAATGTTGCCAAGACAGTTGTCGTGTCGTCAATATGTTCAAAGAGAAGTTCAACCTTAAAAGACTTCTATTGCGTCAGCCATTTTGGCAGTCCTTAAGCCTTCTATTGTTTCGGTCATCCCTGAGTCAGTCCTAAATCACTTGGTACTCTGATCTACCTCAAATATTTTTACTCATTTCATGTCATTGATGGGGGATACATTAAGGCCCTCATGTGATGAGTCTTTTCCTGTCGAATCCAACTCATTATCCAAGAATTAGACTTAGAAACTAATTGGTACCTTGGAACTTGCATTCCTTAATGGCAGATTTCCTCGCTTTCAACAGTGGGTTTTCATCATTGACCCCTGATCGGGAGATTTCGTCGAGTGTTCGACTTCAGCTCATTAATTCACATTCATTGGATTGTACTACTGTACCTTGGGAATCATTGACATTAATGGTGATTTCCATGGCACTTGTTAACGATATTCATTAATGACCAGTAATCAAGTAGTTTCTACCATGTTCGACTTCATCACATGTATTTGCATGGTTAGATTTGTACTATAGAGTGGTGGAGATGAGGAACCTGAAACTTTTCTGACAGATTCAGGTTGCATTGGAGTATATTCAGATTGTATTGTTGCATAGATCCACAATGTATGTCTCGTGGCTATGTTCATATTTGAGTCTTTAACACATAGATCCATAGTGTATTTTTGGTGGCTATGTTCAGATTTGAGTCA
>SNQJ01S0090733.1:38344-56063 GCA_010110895.2 Picea sitchensis
TATCTATCGGATATAGTTTCCAACTCATGGATGGTAGTACAGATGGAAGTGTATCGGGTTTACTGGATCAGGTGTCTCATCATAGACAACTCCCTCTATTTGTGAGAAACTTTTGGCTATAGATCTCGTTTTGTATTTCTTGACACTTCCATCAGCTGCATGCTTGATCTTATAGATCCACTTGGAAGTTACCACAGACTTCCCTTCTGGTCCCTGAATAAATATCTTATACATCATTCTTTAAGATATAATAGTATTCTTCTGTTATGACATCTTTCCATACCTGTTCTATTGTTGCTTCTCTAAGACAAGGAGGCTCATCATCAATGAAGTGGCTCATGACTGAAGGATAGCTCGAAAATCTCTATTGCTTTCTCAGGATGTGCCTTGAGAGGATTGTATGTTTCTCTGGTTCTTGCAGAGTGAGTCTAGGTAGGCATTTTATGCCCTACTGCAATATCTCTGAACATATCAATTGGATTGAATGGAATAATGTCTGTCTCCCTCTGAACTGCTGAAGGGGGAGAAGGTATTGTCTCACTGTCATTCTCCATATGAGATTCTCCGGGTTTGTTGAAAGGGTATCTCTTCTTTAAGGACGACATCTCTGCTTGTCATGCATAATAATCAATCAAATATTGTTTGGACTCCCGTACCATGGATAATGGTCCAATTCTTTGAGGGCTCCCATACTAGGGATAATATCCTTCATTCATTTAAAAATGCATTCAATTATAAAATTAGAGATCAATTGATTTACCTGGTTTGTAGTCATGATTTTAGAGGAAGTACGTCTCCTCTCTCTTATCTTCATTATTTTGAGGTGGATCTGGATCAATGTGAGCGGTAGAAGCATATTGTCTTCCCTTCTTCCTGGTTGGACAATTTATTGCATAGTGTCCATATTTGTCACATCCGAAGCACTAGATTTCTGAAACATCTCTTCTTTGATATGTTGGATTTGATGAAGACTTTTCATCTTTGAATGTTTGGTTGAAATTTCTTTTGAATTTTCCTCCTTTCTTTGTATGAAGTGAAAGAGCATGATTTTCTTTTGATGAGTCTTCCACTCCTCTATTTCTAAGTCTAAGTTCTTCTTGAGTACAATCTATCCATAGACGCTCAAAGGTTGGTAGAGATTCTCTTCCACTGATACTCTAAAGAAAAGGCTCCCACTGTTTTGGAAGGTTGTTGAGAGTGGTTAAGACAAGTTCTCTATCAGACATGATTCCTCCAATGGTTTCTAGTTGTTCTTTAATCTCTGATATCTTCATAAAGAATATGGAAACTGTGTCACCTTTCGTCATCTTGGTACTTTGAAGTTGGCTCTTCAAGGTAAGAGCTTTGAGGGTGTTGTCACTTTCAAACATTTCCTTTAATGCTTCATACATATCATAAGCTGTCTTCAAGTTGGAAATACGAGGTAAGAGATGATCTCTGACTGAGTAGATGATTAATTTTATTGCTTTGACATCTTCTTCCTTTCTTATCTTCTTCTCTACATCTGTAGTTGTGTCTGGCAAGGTTTTAGTTACCACATCCAAAAGGTCATCTTATTCAAGGGTGACCTGAAGCCTTGATTTCCAGGAGCTGAAGTTGCTTGCTCCATCAAGCGTATCTTCTACTAAGGATCTATTCTTCATTTGTTTGGTTTCTTCAAACTCTTGCCAACTGGATTTTGAAAAAATAATGATTAGGTTGAATAGTTAACCTTGGGTTTGGATTTATGACTGCCAAAAATCAACTTGATAGTGTCACATAAATGCTTGCTGAATTTAGAAAAACGTTTCTTCAAGAAGTTCCAGAAATCTGAGATCAAGATTCTGCAGGAAATTTCGACACCCTAGAAACCCTAGGGCCAAAGACTCATAATCCTCGGAATTTGGTTTTGAAGGTCTTTGGAGATGTGGTGAGGAGGGCCGTACAACTTGGTCCAAGTTTTAGCTCCAACATCCACTTATAAAGATGCGAAAGGGCTGATCAAGTGAAGGTCGTACGTATTTATGCAGAAACCCTAGAGGCCGTACATAACTGCAGAAGGAGGACGATTTAGCCTTTTGAAAGCTTATGCAGGGGTTATTCAAGACCTATGCTCTGATACCATGTTGATTTTTCAATAAGAATGGTTAAGCATGAAGTTCATTCCATTTTAGCATTTGATAACCATTGATGTTGCAACAACCAAGATCACAAGAAGAAGCACCATGCACAAGAACACAAGAAGTATCCTGGGAAACCCTTCTCAATAAGGGAAGAAAACCTAGCCAAAATTCTTTGCTATATTCTTCAAGAGAAATACCTTCACCACCAATAAAACCTAGCACACAAGAGGGTGCTCAAACCCTAGAATTTTAGCGCCCAAGAGAGGTGCACACTTTTCCCAAGAAGGTGTACTTGCTGAAATTTCCAAACTCACACAAAAGATGTGTTTCCTCAATGGGGAATTTACCTTTACTTATACTAGACTTAGCCTGTGAACATAAGTGTATATTGGCACAACAAGGCCGACCTCACTAGCTTATAATATAATTAATATTAACCATATTAATTATCTTTTACATTAATTTCCAGTCACATTAAGGTGGGGCCGACCTGTACCCTTTACATTACAATTAAGGTTATAGGCGGGTCTGACTCCTGAACAATATAGCAAGGGATATTATACACCCAGTAGTGCTCATCCACCAGGGGCACATCTATATGGATGTCCATATCTCTGGTTCACTGCATTACATAGAAGAACCACTTCTTCACTAGTGCTCAGCCACTAGGATCATGTTCACCTATGCTCATCCACATACACATCCACTCAATATATATTATTTCCCACTACATTACATAGGAGAGTCATCTGGAGTTTCTCGTCAACTCTTCTACTCAGAGGAGGATAATACATCATCTTCATTTATATTCCCATGAAGATTCACCCAACACTTTGGGATTTCACACGTTCACCTTGTGCTCAGCCATAGGCACATCCAACTATGCAGATCTCCTTTCTCACCGCGTTACACAGGAGAATAATCTGGAGTTCTTCTCAACTCCCTGTAAGGAGGAGGCCATCTCTACATTCTTGCTATGTCTCAGATAGGAACCACACACCCCTCTTAGGGGATTTCTCTCAGGTTTGTAAGCTAGATAATATCTCACATAGATGCAATGATCAACATCTCTCAGGTTTGTAAGCTGGAGAATGTCTCACATAGCTGCAATCATCAACACCTTGCACATGACACTCGATGCACTCTTATCTCTAAGTGGCATTACGATGCTCCTTACATTTCATTGCACATAGCACTCAATGTTTTGGACCATAATGAATTAACGACAATAAAGGGATTGGAAAAATGTTGCATTGCAAACGAGGATGCAACACATCCTCTACAAAGGCACCCATGCATGAGACAATATGAGCCCTTGTATGTCAAGAATCCCCATGCCCAAAAGTCATATCCCCATCCACCTCATATTCACTACATGACTTAGAGAGGGTGTTCTTGGGAAACACTCCTTAACTTGAAGATTGATCTACCCAATAGGGAACTGTGACAACCCTCCCATACCTAAATTTGGCAAATTGTATAAGTTCTTTGAGCATTTGTTTAGTTTGAAAAGGGGGGATTTGATGCACATGTTTGGGTGGTTCTTTTATTAAATGTGGCTTACTTGGTATGATACATTTGACTTGTGGACCCTTGAAGGGTGTACTTGTTTGTCTTTGTAAGACCTTGCTAGGTGTAATATATTCCATGGAGGAAATGTGCCATTTTGACCTTCATGGGGGTTGAAAATCCCAAGGATAAATGCCATACCCCACGGGATGGGCAGAGGACCCCAGAGCCATTATATACTTGAGATGATAGATGTTTCCTTTGGAGGCATTTGAACAACACTAGATGATGACATCATAGCCCCTTGCACTTGGACATTGGCCTTTGGAGGCCTAAGAAGTCACTCCCTAAGCCCTTGATGTCACTTGGAGGCTATGGTTTTGATGAGATTGATGGTTCTGGAAGAGAGGTGATGTGGTTTGAAGAAGGAAGATGCATATCATGACACTTCAGAGCATGAGAGATGGACACATGGCCTTTGGAGGCCTGATGACTTGCATCTAGAGGCTCAAGGTCTCAAATTTTGAGCCTAACGTCACCCTTTTAGTGCATGATGTCACCCTTCAGAGGGATTTACTTTATGTAATTTTAATTTTTTGCAAATTGTAAAGAAAATAAAGGGTTTGACCCTCTTTTAATTTGTTGTTGACTTTCTTATGTGGAAAAATTGGTTTTAGATGACCTCATATAAATAAAGGTCATCTCACCTTAATTTTGGACATAACTCACTTGAGAATTACATAAAATCTTGGCTGAAATTTTCGCCCTACTTGGGCAATTCGCTCTCTCTTATCTTTGGTGCAAAATGGATTCTTTTAATTGTCTATTGGTGGAATAAGGCTAGCGACTTATCTTGCATGCTTCTTCTTGGCAATTGTGGTGGAATGTCTTGAAAAGTAAGGGTTTTTCATGCTATCTCTTGGATTAGGTAAGGAATTTCTACAATTGTACATGTTTCTTCTTGATTTCAAGGTTATTTTGTCAAACCCTTGGAGGAGTATAAGGGCATACACCCTCCATCAAGGATATCTCTTTTATTTTCATTGAAAAGACTATTTAAAAAGGTTGCTACAAGGAGTAAAAATGCTTACACCCTTGGAGGAGTAATAAACCTAAGCTCATAAACAAGAGACTCCATAACCCAAATAGATAAGGCACTGATATTTTTTGCATTTGAGATTAAATATTATTGCATTGATAAACATGATTTCAAGGATATTGAATTGTTCAAGTTTGAAATTTAATTCTACATGCTTTAAGCTATATTTTTCCCTAAGGGCATCTTGATTAGTCAAGTAATCTAGCTACTGTAATAAAATTTTTGCTACAACCAATAGGGTTGCAACAAACTTACTCTCTTTCACTCTTTGACTCACTTTTCTACCGCTGAAATTCACTTGCAAGCTGTCATAGTTGATCCACTGCTTAAGGGCTATTGTTTGGGTGGCTTACTTGTTGGTTTTAGTGGCTAGAACTTGCTGCTACAACAAAATTTTGCTACAGCCAGAAGGATGTAAAATCTTGCTGATAACACTTAATAACAACCCTATTTTTCTATCAAAGTCTTGGTTTAATTATTGGAAAATCGTCTACTAGTTACTAGCTTTATTTCCAACATCATACACTTGATTTTGATGGTTTAATTTGCATCCGTCATAACTTATTTACTACATATATATATTTCCATATTTCTGCAATTTTGGGACAACAAGGTTTCTTGTTGATTCCACATTGGTTTTGAGGCTTTAATCATCATATATTATCTTGTTCTGAGTAGGTCTAACATTGTTTTATAGGTACACAATCTTAGAAACCATTTACTAGATCACAAGACCTTCTCTCAAGCCTTTTTCCCATCCTTGACCTTGACCTATAGGGGCACTCTTCAATATCTTTGTTTATCCCATAACAATCCCCTTAGGGTCTATTGGGAAGCCTCCCTTGTGTTGGAATTTTTCTTCACTAAAACGAGGGGGATATCTATTGAGGTGATAGTGATAGGTATTCCCAGTTGTGTCTCACATTTATGGCTTTGGTTGGGATTTTCTCAAACTACAAATTGTGCAATAACAAGTGTCCCACAATGGTGTTCACAGGACCTAGGATTATTTATTTTTTATGTTTGTGGTATTATTACTATACTAACATAATTCCCAAATTCCTTTTATATGCAAAGATGCAACAATTTTGCTAACAGACTATAAAAGCTAGGGTTTTCAAGGTCCTAAGGATAAATGAGTGTCAAGTTTTATATCTCTCTAATATATCGAAGGGTTTCCAACAATAGTAGTCAGTTGAATCTTTCATGACACAAAATAATGAGTATAGAATGTACCCTTAGCGATACCACTTGACTCCCTGGTATGTGAGAGTGATCTTCGTAAGTGTTTTTCTTGGTGTAATATAGATATAGGACAACCACAAGTAGATTTATGTAAGGTTGGTTTTTGGTGCACCTAATGGGATTTCCATATACCCTAGGGTACGTGGTATATAATTTACTATACAGGTTTTGTCTTATGTGGTACTACTTGAAGGGGTACCAACAAAGGTTACAAGGGTGTCCAACCATGTGACACAAATTGTATTTTTCAGCATGTATTCTTTCCTGACCACAAGTTTACCCATCAAAAGATAGATCTTCGTGTTATTTATAGACACTTGAACACATCACTAGCCTAAAAAAAATCTACTAAAATTCATAGACACTTTGGCTCAGGAAAGTGCTCCAATACCACTTGTATTGTTCCTTAACCTTCAGACTTGAAACACATACTAGGTATAGAGGGATTATAAATGAAAAAAACTAGATAGAAGAGATGAATAAGAGGAAATATGTGAAATAAACCCTTGTCTTATGATAATCAAAAGAAAGAAAGCAAAGTTCACTTGCTTCTTAGGTGAGGTGACCTTTCACTGAGCAAAGCTCCAAATACAACAACACTCGACAAAACATTCAATAACATCCTAGCTTTTTACATAGATTCTCAATAGCAAAATCCTAACTACTTATGGTCCTCTCATTAAGGAGTACCAACTACCTAGCCGATTTTATTCAATAAAGTGGACTCTTTTACATTAAATAACTATTCACTATTAACTAATGGGCCTTCTTGTAGCTCATTTTAAATTTTAATTAAAAGAGTTTAATCAATTTTGAATTGTGTGTAAATTTGGAAAAATTCTATAGTTATAGGTTTTTATTTATGTTTTGAATAAAATTCCACGAGATTTTAACTTCATCTCTGGCAAGAAATCGAACGGTGAATATTGAGTTTTAGAATTAAAAATGTTATCTTAATAACTATGAAAATCGACTCCCATAAATCTAACAACTATCATTTGGAAGATCTAATGGTCATAAGTCATTTTAGAATAAGAGTTGTTTCATGAATCTCATGGCTAAGTCATTCTGAAAGATCCAACGACTAATTACATTTTGATCTAACGGATGAGGTTCGATTTGGAATGAGAAATGTGCGAAGGATAATAAGGTTTTTGTTATTTGAAAGATCCAATGGTGATGATTTGTTGTGATCGTTGGTTTAAAATCTTTTCGATATTACACATGCATGATGTTTAAAAGTGTTTCTGCCATCCAAAGAATCCAACGACTCACATTGATCCATCCTAATAAGATGGCTAAGAATTAATTGAGAATTATAGATGCGTAATCATTAAAGCGAACCTTTGCTTATGAATTCACCAGATCATGAAACATATCTAGAATACGTATGGGAAATCATGTTATATGAAAATCAAGATGATAAATGATTTGTTTTAAAATATCATGTCCCATTTATTTTGGCACGAATTATAGTATTTTATGAATTGATTTCAAAATTATCGCACGTGTGCAGGGATTTAGTAGCATAGCTAATATACTATGGATTGTGTGTGTTTTCATTATGGTCCGAATTATATCATCTGGAGAGCTCACGTGTTGAGAACTAATCAATTCAAAAAATTAATGTGCATTCTTACAAAGAAGTGGTAAGTTCACAAAACCCAAAAAGTATTTTCTTTTAAAACATTTTTTTTTATTTTTTATTTTATTTTATTTTATTTTTTAATTGTGAGGAATAAATGACTTCTAGAAAGAAAGTTTCCCCTTCCTAAACCTTAACTAGTAATCCTAGTGAGTATGAACCCATGTTGGATTTATTTTTTGATATTTTCGATACTCATGTTGGTGAAGGAAGCCTAAAAAAAGTGAGAGAGTTAGCTAAGAGAAGAATGAAGGATGATTTTGAATCTTCTTACATGTGGAAAAGCCAATTATCTCAAGTTGTAGTTCCAAATACTTTTCATGAGCTAGACCTAGTTGAATCCTTAGTGCGATTGTACAGATCAAAAAGCCAAACCTTTGTCTTTGTTGATGGTTCAAGGAACATCTTGTCCGTGACCTCTGAATTCATTGATGATATGTTGAAGTTACAACTTTCTGGAGTTTCTATCCTTAAGTTTACCCTTTTTGATAAGGTCAATAGTTGGTCTCCTCAAGAGAAGAACATTGTTATTAGGCATTTTTTGCTTGATGCTACTTCAATCCCTAATAACCTCCCAATCAAATCAACTCTCCTCAATCCAATTTCATGGCAGATGGTTTCAATAATATCTTCAATCTTGGGTTATGATGATGATTCAGAGATGGATGAAACCACACTTTCCCTTATGAATGATGTTTTGCCTCTAATTTCAAACTCTCTTTCAGTAAAATTCAATTTTGTTGAATTCTTCGCAAATTCCATCTATTTTCAATTAAGCATTGTCAACCGATTCAAGTTATTTTGTTATCAATCCTACATGGTGTATATGCTATTTTATTCTCAAAGTGATTATTTTGAGCAAAGAGGTCCGGAACTTAAAAAGCAGGATGAACACAGTGAGTATGTATTTGTGATAAGTTGGACCTCAATATTAACCCTTACTGACACTGAAGGATAATATCTATATTTTGTTACAAGTCCTTGTTGAATGTATATGGTCTTCTTTTGGGCCAAACCCAGTGAGAATGCCTCTAGAATTTTGGCAAATTATTCAATTGAGTCCAGAGACACGAATTGGCGATTGGTATATTTTCAAGGGATATAATATCATTCGAATATATGGTAATGAATTTGGGCCTTATCTCTTGCCAATATATATAACTATGTGCCTTTTTTCTTTAGAGTATCATAGAAAAATATTAGCGGCTGACCATTTACATTTTATTTCAAAAAGTTAAAAAACATCATTTAACTTACCAACCCAATTTTTTTCTTTCATTATAAAAAATAGATCAACAATAGATGTTGTAAATAAAATAGTTTATTCTTTAGGTTTGAAAAGGGGAGAACTGTAGAAATATGATCTACACCACATTATTTATAAACAACATAGAAGTGTAGGATTACCTCCTTATCAACATCATTCCGACCTTTCCATTGAAATGACGAACAATAAAAATACTTGGCAGGAAGTAGAACATCTAATGATTATGCATATGACCTCTTCAAGTGGGAGAAAGGAACTTGAAGCTAATGTCAAGATTAAAATGACATCAAGTGCAACTTCATATGTAGGAATTTTATAATGTAGTGTTATTGGAATGAGCCAATTATCAAATAATACAGAGAAAGCAACTAGGAACATAGCCAATATTTTAGAAAATATTATGACATAGCAAGAGGTTTTAGATAAGCAAAAGATAGTTGAAGTTACAAGCGAGTCTGAAAAAATGGATACAAGTGAGCCTGTTGCAAAAAGAAGAAAAACACGAGACATTTTTGAAGAAGCAGTGGATGAACTTCAAGAAGATATTTCTAGCCAAATAAATTCTCTTTTGGGAGAATTGCACCAAAAGAAATCAAAGAAACCAATTGTGATAGTTTCATCTCCCCCAACACCAATTGCTTCAAATGTAATTATGGGAAGTAAATTTTCCTGTTTATTAATTGAAGATCAATCATGAAAAAAATATTCTCTTCAATATTTATAAAGACGAACTGACAAATTAACAAAATTGAATCAAAGGAATTTTATGGCCCAAGGTTTTTAGCATCAACAGATCATGACAAGAACAAATTTAATATGTTGGTGGTGCAACCAGAGTGAAAAAAAGAGTCATATTTATCTGAATACAAAACTACCTCAATACAAGTTGATTTGAATCAAGTTAATGACACTGATGTGGTTGAGTGACATAAACAAATGGGAGAATGGTTTCTCAAATAGTGATTCAATCAACTACAAATATGAAAAAACTTCAAACCATGGTTAGAAAACTAGATATACAATTGAATAATGAGAGAAAATTAAATAAAGTTAAGGCTAGCAAGGTTAAAGAATTGGAAAATTAGATTGCATTAATCACTTATACCAAAAAGGCCACTAGAAATTTCAAAATCCTAATGGAGGAAAAAAATCGAGAAATTAAGATTTCGAAGGCCAAGTTGAAGATTCTTCAACATGAATTGACATATTCCAAGGAGTTATTAGTTGCTTATCAAGAAAGAGATGCCTTAGCTTATGATAATAACATATTAAGGGACTCATTCGCTTAGTTAATAGAGGAGATTGAGAATCTAAAACAAGAGAAGGTTAAACTTCAAGAGAAATATACAGTGGAGACCAAAAAGTTGCAGCAAGAGCTCACTGACAAATTTTTTTCACTCACATTGTTGCTCGATGTATTCCAATCTATTGCAAATAATGTTGAAGTTGTGGGTCTTTTTGGTAACGAAAAGGATGTTGATAATGTGCCAAGGAAATGTTAGATCAAGAAAAAATGTAATAACATACACCAACAAATCTAATCGTTCTAATCACCTATTGTTATCGGACAAATCAGTAAGTGCGGACACAAATAAATCTCCTTAGTTTCACCCCGAAACTAGAACAAAACAAGACAAAATGTAAAACTTTCCTTAAGTTTTAATTATCAAGCATACTAACTAACAAGAGATAAATGACATACCTTTCAAATGTCATTTGTCCTCGCTAGTGTCATCTTCGCTCCGTTCCAAGGCTTATGGGATGCTGAACCTGTAAAAAGACAGAAGTCAACGAAGTGAAAGCAACAGCGTATACTCAACAAAACTTATGTATGTGATCAAAGAGTCATACAATAAAATAAGATCAATTTTATGGGAAAGAAATATATCACTGTATTAAAGATATGAAAAGGAGAATACAACCAATGCCTTGATGTTGTGAGGTCCCTTCCAACAGTTCCTTGCTTCTCAAACACTTCTGCTCCATGGATTTTGAGATCAATGATCTATCTTGACAAAGAAAATCTCAAAGCCAACATACAAGATCCAAAAAATCCAAGCTACAAAACTCAAGAAATTTCCAACTAACTTTTCCCAATCTAGCCAACTAACTTTCCCCATGATAACTCTTCTCCTTTTATAAGCTGAAAATGATAGGGTGAGGAGGTTAGGATGATCCCATGAGATCATGGACGCGACTCAGATCCAAATCGATCGGAGGCCACCTCACCCTCAAAGATTTTATTCTAGAAATTTCGAGAAATTCCTCTTTTTCCTTCGTACGAAAATCGTCGCACTCTTATCACTGAGAAAACTACGATGATGTCACAAGCCGCTGTGGTGCAACCTGTGATGATCCTAGATCGTCGTACCCTTAACACTAAGCAAGGTGCGGCGATCCCTTTTTCTAAGGTTTTTGAGAAAGGAAAAGTATAATTTCATATCTCTGGGAAAATTCATCTTCATTCTTCTTCAGGGATTAAGGCAATTGATCCTTCTAAAGACAAAGGATAGGTTTACATAATTAATGGGCATAGGGGTGATGAAAATAATGTGTAACATTGAGCCCCCCAAAGTATGAATTTAGAACAAAGAGATAACTGAAATAATTTGTTGAGTGTGTGTAGGGAACAAGGAACACGTCAGTCGAAAACCTGCCAACAAGCAAGGAAATAAAGTACAATAATATATCATCATTGAGGTAGGCATTCCCATACTCAGAATACAAATTACTCAAAGCATAAATGCTGACATGCAAAGATCCATGTCAAGTAAGATAGGGCATGGCCCCCAAACATACATTGTGGATCCATGCCAATATGACTCAAATCTGAACATAGCCACCAAAAATACACTATGGATCTATGTGTTAAAGACTCAAATATGAACATAGCCACGAGACATACATTGTGGATCTATGCAACAATACAATCTGAATATACTCCAATGCAACCTGAATCTGTTAGAAAAGTTTCAGGGTCCTCATCTCCACCACTCTATAGTACGAATCTAACCATGCAAATACATGTGATGAAGTCGAACATGGTAGAAACTACTTGATTACTGGTCATTAATGAATATCGTTAACAAGTGCCATGGAAATCACCATTAATGCCAATGATTCCCAAGGTACACTAGTACAATCCAATGAATGTGAATTAATGAGCTGAAGTTGAACACTTGACGGAATCTCCCGATCAGGGGTCAATGATGAAAACCCATTGTTGAAAGCGAGGAAACCTGCCATTAAGGAATGCAAGTTCCAAGGTACCAATTAGTTTCTAAGTCTAATTCTTGGACAATGAGTTGGATTCGACAGGAAAAGACTCATCACATGAGGGCCTTAATGTATCCCCCATCAATGACACATAACGAGTAAAAAGATTTGAGGTAGATCAGAGTACCAAGTGATTTAGGACTGACTCAGGGATGACCGACACAATAGAAGGCTTAAGGACTGCCAAAATGGCTGACACAATAGAAGTCTTTTAAGGTTGAACTTCTCTTTGAACATATTGACGACACGATAACTGTCTTGGAAACATTGACTCAACAACATGGATCATAGACCAAAATGTAATCTTATAAAGGAGTATGATCAAGAGACAAGTGGATTTTCCAACCTAGACACAAAGCGAGTGAAAGGGTGTCATGTTTAAAGGTGACTCTTCCATAGAATACATGTTTAGACACATTTCTTTCCCAATTCCCCCCCCACCATTTCTGGCTAGTACCTCTTTATTTTTACACAATATTGAGGAGGATAACATATGCTTGAACTGTAAGCTCATCCTTCGGATGAGTCCCTCGGAGTATGTTTAACGAACCCTAGGAAGGAGTGGTTTGGTCCCATATGGGCCTTTCAATGTTTGTTTTACGAGTCCAAAGAAAGAAAACTCAGAGATTTTTCATTTTTAGAGAGTCTGAAAAACACTCAAAGAGAACTCCATCAGGTCCTTTTTCATAAATTAATCTGACGAGATAGAAAAAGTGATAACCTACCACTCATTAGATGTTTTCTTCAAATACTTTTACAAGCGTGAAAAGATCAAGATCGCTCGATAATCTTTTCATGTTTAGAGAGTCTGAAAAGAGCTTAAAGGGAACTCCAGGGGGTTCCTTTTTCGTATAACCTTTACGAGTCCGAAAAAGTGATAAAATTTTACTCGGTTACATTCTCAAGTATTTACGAGCATGAGAAAGAACAAAGATTAAGATCAGGATTGTTTTCATTTTTACGCAATCTTAAAACAAAACAAAACTATGCTTGGGATAGATTTTATTTTTACACAAGATTAAAACTAAAAAAATCTATGCTTGGACCTGGTTTCATTTTTACACAAGCTTGAACTAGAGGAAACTATGCTTGAGGTAGGTGGTTNACTATGCTTGAGGTAGGTGGTTTCATTTTTACACAAGCTTGAACCATAGAAAACTATGCTTGTGATTTCCCAACGCAGAATCTAGGGATGGTTGGTACTTAGCCCCCAACTTAAGAAGCTAGCGACTTAACTTCAACATGAAGTCTAGAGGCTGTAAGCATTTCCCCCTCTGCTTCATTTCGTCCAATAGCACAAGCGGAGGAAAGGAAGCTTCAAATACTATACGTAACAAAGTACTTGACTCAATCGAAGAGGGGGACAATCTATTTCATTTTTATCGAGCTTGTTACAGAGAAGGAAAAACTATGCTCAAGACTCCAGGTTCAATCCCCGAACCTCTATTTCATTTTTTAATGAGCTTGACATAGAAACAAGAACTATGCTTGTAAGCTCTGTTTCATTTTTTAACGAGGTTTCTACAGAGACGCAAAAACTATCCTCGTAGCTGGTTTCATTTTTTGACGAGCTTGAAATCAGAAAACCATGCTCAAAACTCTCTTCTTGATCATGGCTTCCAAGAGGACAATTCTCTGGAAGGACACCATCTCAAGGGACAAAAATTGGTCATGGCCTCCAAGATATCTTCACTGAATGGAAGAACAACGCTCTGGAAAGGCACCATGTCGAGGGTCGTGACGGGGGTAAGGAGATCAAGCTCTAAAAACTCCAAGCTACAAAACTCAACAACTTTCCAACTAACTTTTCCCAAGCTAGCCAACTAACTTTCCCCATGAGAACTCTTCTCCTTTTATAAGCTGAAAAGGATAGGGTGAGGAGGTTAGGATGATCCCATGAGATCGGGGACGCGACTTAAATCCAAACTGATCAGAGGCCACCTCACGCTCGAAGCTTCTATTCTAGAACTTTCGAGAAATTCCTCTTTTTCCTTCGTACGAAAATCGTCACACCCTTATCACTGAGAAAATTGTGACGACATCGCATGCCACTGTGGTGCAACCTGCAATGATCCTAGATCATCGCACCCTTAACACTAAGCAAGGCACGACGATCCCTTTTTCTAAGGTTTTTGACAAAGGAAAAGTATAATTTCATCTCTCTAGGAAAATTCATCTTCATTCTTCTTCAGGGATTAAGGAAATTGATCATTCTAAAGACACATGATAGGTTTACATCATTAACGATCATAGGGGTGATGAAAATAATGTGTAACACATATGCAAAACATCAAATAAATCAATAAATTAGAATGCAAGAAAAAAGAGAGACAAGGTTTACATGGTAAAACCCCAATGTGGGGAAACATCCAATATTACAATGCAAGGGCATCCCCACATATGCATTTCCTTAAACTAAAATTTTCCCTCATGCCCATCTAAAGGGCCTCCTTCACATTGATTATATATGAGAGAGTGAAAGGAGAACAATTCCCATGATGCATGTGGGATAAACCCTTTTCACAAGATAGATAGTTATTGAAGAATAACTTTACAAAATTCCATAGGCATGTACATGAGACCACTAGAAAGTCATTAACACATTCTAACATTCCCCATTGATGATGAATAGAGGGCTATAATCACAGTTGGAGGAAGAAGAATATTATGCCAATATGAGACATCGCAAGTCTAATGATGGATCATTGTGTGTACAAATGCTTCAAAATGATGTTCTCTCAACCATCCTAATGATAGGCTATACAACAATAAATGCAACCACTAGAAAATCATTGCATGATTGCTTATGAAATGGAATTACATTACATTTTCCCTTAATGACAAATTCAAACATTTTGAATAACTCGCAAATATATATTCAAACATTTTTGATGGAAAGGATAAGTTGCTAAGTGGAACAATGTAGAAAACAATCCATAAGTTGCAACCATATCCTCAATAAGGTGCAAGAAGAAGACACTTTCTGCCATCAAGAACCAATGCAAAATGACCAACAATGTTCGAATCAAAACTACCACAATTGTTGTAGAGGCTATGTGTCGCTGCAAACACTGATCCAATTCTTTGGGTGCACAACAATCCAAGAGACAAGCTATGTTGCAGATTTGAGTGTATAGAGGCTACTGCAAAAGTAGATTTGAAATCCATGAGCAACGTCACCCTCAAACAAGAAATGAACCAATGATATGATCCACTAGTACCAAATCTGCAAAAAATATGCTCCCTACATCGATTTCCAGCAACGATTTTCCTATCTCACACGCTCAAGTTCGATCTACCTTTGTCTCATGATCTCCAACAACAAAGAACACCCATCAATTATTCACCTTGGATAATTAAAGCAATATCATCCAAAACCCTCATTGCAACAATGGTCAATTTGCAACAAAACCCCATGGGCCCGTATGCTCTAACAATGGTCGTTCTACAATAAAACACCCTCATGGCCATATGCTGCAACAAACCCTCGCTACCAAAAAAACCTTTGTGCCAACAATCACCCACTACCACGGATCAAAACCCCCATGGATATGATTTTGTAGGCCATAGATCTGAATGTATGAGTAACAATATGAGTGTGTAGACTATAGATATGAGTGTATGAGCTATCCTAGGACATGATCTAGTCTCAACAACTTGATTCACCTCACCTCTAGGAAAAGAGAAATCGACTTGCACCAGATCTAAAATAAAATGTGAACCCCGCATCTTTAAACCAATAGAACACAATTGTACAACTCTGATATGAAGAAAAATGTAGTCATACAATTTTGATATGAAGAAAAACATAGTCGAATGCCCAATAGATTGAGAACCTTGAAGCAACACAATATTCAGAGGGTCGCTACAATGAAATTGCACACCATAGAATATCTTCCAGAAATATCTAAGTTTCATGTCAGTAACCAGGAAGTAACAAACTCAAAGCTCCAAGAAAAATGGAATACCACCTAGCAGAGAAATCGATTGGTATGAGGAAATTTTACAACACTAGTTGAGAGAGGCCATACAAGGTGTATAAAGGAGAGGGAGGTGGTTTTATAGCTAGAAAGAGAGAAATCCCCCTCCCAAAAAAAAAATCCATTGCCAAATACCCTTTCGTTCAAAAAATATTGGTTTCAGAAAAAAAATTAGGCTCGGTAAAAATATAGGCTTGGGATTCACCAAACCTAAAAATGTGCTCAAAAAATTTAGGTTTACAAAAAAATTTGTAGGCTAGGCTAGGAAAGTTAATTCACTTTTGGGAAAATTGAAGTCAAATTTAATGAGCCAATAGTCAATCTGAACTGATTCCTCTATTCCAGAAACAATGGTGAGGTCAAATTTGTTGAAAAATGCACCAAAATTGTGGGATTTGCTTTGATCCGGTCAAAACCTAAGTGGTTGTCTATATATGATTGCAGATCCACAAGAGAAGCCTCCCCCCAAAAACAGATATACTGAAGTCTGATGCAAAAAATTCAATGTAGAATTTATGCGAGGATATAGAGCTCAGTAACCAGCTCTTATACCATGTTAGATCAGGAAAAAATGTCATAACATACATCAAGGAATCTAACCAGTCTCATCACCTATGCAAAACATCAGATAAATCAATAAATCAAAATGCAAGAAATAAGAGAGATGAGGTTTATTAGATTATGAGAAAATGTAAAAGTTTGCAATCTTACAATGCTTGGGTGATCCGAATTTTATGAGCAGAACAAAATGACTACAGATTATTAACAGATGCTTAACACATAATAACAGAGATATAGTAAAACTGGTTTTCTATTCAATAAGGAAATAAGATGAAACTGTAAAATGCAGCGAAAAACAAGCTTGCTGGAATGGTGGCGACTTATCTCTGAGAAGAGATGTGATGACTGCACTCATTCGCAAGAAGATGATTACAATTAGGCTCTGAAGTCCTTTTTACAATAAACAAGAGTGTCAAAACCCTAGACATCCAAAAACCTAACCCTAGGAGTTGAAGCGCTAAAAGTCATGTGGGCCCCGTTTGGGTAAGTCAGTACATCAACTTCCCGGGGTCGTAACGTTTGCATACGATCTTCGTTTTAGGCGTCCAATAGCCCATTGGAAAGATCTATTCGAGGAATACAATTGTCGTAAAAAATTTCATAATGAAATTTTTGACTCGAAGATACCCAAAAAAACATCGTTTAGGGCCTCAAAACGACTCCAAAAGTTCAGGACCCGANTACCAAAATTGCCAGAAAGTTGTTTTGAGTCAGCTGGAAAAAGGTGGGTGGCCACCAATATCCACCTGGATCAATCCTCCCTCCTTAGGAAACAATGGTCTCCATTGCGTTGAGTTCCCTCATCAGATGAGGAAATGTTTGTTGAATTTGGCCCCTGGTGAGCCACTTGCCTTGGTGCAAGAGCTTCCCTGCTTTGATGACTTGTTAAAGCTGGATCTATGGGACCCAATTGTTGGAATCCCAACCCCACCTAAAAGGGGCTGTGGTTGGTTGAGCTATGCAGGGCTCAGTTGTAGCTATGCTAGACATAGGGAAGACTCTCATCCCATGTGCGAGGGTGCTTGGAATTATACA
>SNQJ01S0090733.1:60454-73337 GCA_010110895.2 Picea sitchensis
TGATGCTAATTCTAAATCACAGTTTTCTTTCTCTTTTGATATCAGTTTTCCACCTTCTTTCTATACTTTTATCTGAGTTGTCTAGCCTTGAATGACTGTTATCTCATTGTTTGGCTCATAGCTTGATAAATAGTTTCTTCATTTCTTATTAGACCCTACATTGTGTACTGGTTTATGAGCAATTTGTTCTTCGCCCACTTAAGTTTATTTACTGATTATCAATCCATGAGAGCATTGGTTCATTTGTTTATCATCTTGACTGTCTGAATACCATGTTTGAATCGAGTTATCCCGCTGATCAATCTACACAAAACACAAAAAACATTTTTACTTGAAGTTACCAAGCACCTTTGGTCTACAACCACAAAGGGTTTCTTGGAGTGATAACACAATTATTACATGATGCTTCTAAGGATGGCCATATGATGTCAGAATTGGTCGATCTGAAGCAAGATCTTCATGACCAATCTCTGAAAATAATCCACAGATGCAACAAGACTAGGTAAACCATGCTAGGAAGGCAAACTGCATCACCCACAAAGATTTGGATGGTTCAAAGCATTCTATCCATTGTTGGACCAACACAAAATAGATCAGGCAAGTGGAACACAAGATCCAGAACCCCCCTTTTGCTTGGTTAAATGTTGCAATAAAACCCTCAGTGGTAAAAGAAACCTCTATTCCCACAATCTTCGACTGACATATATTGGAACCCCCATGGATATGAAAAACACATATATGAGGTCAAGTTGCTACTCCAGCAAATCCGCACCCACAGATATGAGATTTGACACCCTCAACCATGCCTAACCAACCACAATTTCTCTTAAGATGGTACAACAGAAACACAAACGACACGATATACACATAAGTCGAGCAGTTGTGACAGTAAAATCCCTTGTTGATTGTCAGACAGTATGGATGTTGCAATGACAATGGTATGGGTGTGTGTTGGCCCTTGGTTATGGAAGGTTGCAAATATTAAGGAAAGAAGCGTGAAGTGCGAACTGCGCGGAAGACAAGTTGACTGAGATTGGGTCGAAGTGACCAAAAGAGCAAAAAAGACAGAGCGATGTAAGAGAAAGCAAGCCATTGGACGGGGATATCGAGGAAGACAGACCAACAAGAAAGATTGATCGTGGATGACTCAACAAGCAGAAAAATCCACCAATGGATGCTTTGGATCACCTCCCAAGAAAGAAGGAAAGACAGGCTGGCGAAGCCCTGAAAACGCGAGTCAAGTTGACCTAAGGTTTTAGACACCTAGGGTTTTGGTATTTAGGGTTTTGACACCTAGGTTTCGGCCTAAGGTTCTCTGAGAGTCATTGTAATGTATAAATAAAGGTCAAGAGGACCTGGGATGGGGTCAATTAGGTGATGAGGAGTGATTTTTTTTATTGTTGAGAAAGAAGTATTGTGTGGTGAGAGAAGTCTGTATTGTAAGATCTTCAGTTGGGTACGAAGATCAACCCTGCAGCTGGGTGCACAGGGAAGGGAGAGGAGAAGATAAATAGAGAAATATATGCAAGCTAAGAGTTCAGATAGAACTGTATGCTTTCATCTAATATATTATAAAGCACCGTTCTGTGGACATAGCCCTAGGGAGAGGCTAAACCACATATATCTTGTTGTTGTGTGTGATTGATGTTGTGTTCTTCTGATCTCTGATATACTGTTAATGAAATATTGTGTTAGATTTGAGATATAGTTTACACAATAGGCTTAAGGAAGACAAAGACTAATTAGATCTATGTGAGAGTGTTTCCCTGGATCCACTTTGCATTTCCTCTGGTTGTAGACACCTGTGTCCTGCAACCCCCTATGGCTACTTCGGGTGAGACTGCATCTTCTTTGCAAGTGTTGCCAAAAGGGCCAGTAGTTAGGGCTTGTTGGTGCGCTGTTAGAACTAAACCCTGGGTCTGCCCCTATGCCAACAAATGGTTCCGTTGCCGGGAGAGGGATATTCTTGAGGGAATGTCAAGGTGGTTTCCATCGAAGACAGAGATTCAAAAGTGGATAGAAGAACAAGAGAAGGACTTTGCTGAAGCTAAGAATAAGAACCATAATCTTAGTGTAGAGTATTGGTTGGGAAGGTATATATTTACTGATATACACGAGATTTTCTTTGGAGGAAGTCATCAGGAGCTATACGAGTGGCTAGCCAGATTAGCAGATACCCAGTTTGAAATCAGACTCAGACCACCTGTGGTTTGGACGTCGACAATGATAAAGAATGTCAAGAGAGTTGATAATGCTGTGTTAAGAGCAGTAGATCACTGGTTTGATAGTACCATTGGAGGGTACATTACTGAGTTTGCTATTGATAGAGTATAATCATATAGACAAGCAGAGAGATATTTCTTTAAGGGACCGAGAGGAAAATTTTTACATTTTCTAAAGTTGAAGATCAAGATGCTATTGCATGAGAAGAACATCCTGAAGATATAGTAGTGGGTCATATTGAAAAAGCTAATTTTCAAGAATTTAGATAACGACAATGACACATAGGTCGGACACACATGCAGTGGGAGAACCTTAAGATAAATTCCTCTGGTGAACTTGTTTGAGCAGAATCACGAACCACCAGCACAGGAAGAAGGGTTCTACTGTGGAGAAGAAGAAGAGTTACTGAATGAGGAACATTTAGAGTCTGCTAGGGCAGAAGAAGGGAGACTGAAGAACCTTGCCGAGAAGAGTCAGAAACTTCAAGAACTACGCAGACTATTGAAGTAAGTACTATTACGCCTCCTGTTGTTTTAACAACATTAAGTAACCAGAGTAACCTAAGTTATCAGATCACTCAGAGCACTGGTACAAGTGGTTCAATGCATACTCAGTCAAGAACCCTAGGTATATCTATGGCAGATGAGATGAGGTTACCCACCTTTAGGGGAGATGGATCTAAAGATATTGATCAACATTGGTTCTTATGTGAAGCTGTATGGAGTATTAAGAATGTCATCGACGAAGATGTTAAGAGAGCTCAGTTTAGTACTACCTCGAGAGACCGCACACTGAGTTGGTACATGAATTTCATCCAAGGAGTTGTATAGTTGAAACCACTGAATGAGATCAAGACTGTGTTGATTGCAGAATTCAAGAAACCCAAGTCGGAGTCACAGTGCATCACAGAGTTGAAAGAAATCAAGCATAAAGTAGTTGAACCTATTTGGGATTTTGATCAGAGGTTTAAGACCTTGACAGGTTATTTGATTTTTTAGATTCCAGATGAACATAACAAAGAATGGTTCATTGCTGCCCTCTTACCACACATCAGAGTCCCTCTGATGGAACAGAAGATTGCTTCGCAAGCTGTGGCACTGGAGATCGCTATGAAACTAGAATCAACCCCTATGGGAGAGTCAAGCTCAGGTATGAGTCAAATTTTGAGTCATCTAACTAGCCTATCACTGCAGGTCAAAGATATGAAAAAGGATAAGGGAAAAGATAAAAGAGAAGATATTTGGTGTATCAGATTCAAATCAGAAGGTCATGACAAAGAGCACTGCCCTCTATTTCATGAGTACTTGGCTTGAGGATCCCTGAGCCCTTTGAAGCAGGTTATTATACCTTGGTGCGAGGTATGTAGAAATAGACATCACCCTGGAGAATGGTATTACATGCAAAAATATGTCCAGACACCTAACAACCTTTACTTCACATTCTATAAATGCGTGGGGCATGATGAGAAAGATTGTAGGGCTTATGAACTCTTGCATGAAAGATCAAAAGACACATATAGAATTCAAGGCGAAGTACAACAAGAAGGAAATACCACGTAGTTTAACTCCCCAGGAAGATGAAACTTCAACCGTCGTGGCAGATTCAGAGGAAGAGGCCAAGGAGGAGGCATGGGCTGAGGTCGAGGTTAGATCAATTTTTATAACTACGCACAACTAGGTCACTTGGCAAGGGACTGTCAAAACCCTTGTACCACTTGCAGTTACTGCAACTCATTTGAACATGTCATAGAAGATTGTCCTGCGTTGTTAGCCAACCTTCAGGAGAGACGAGGAGGGAACCAAAAGTTACAACTAATCTCAGTAGAAACTCGCAGAGCGGATCCTAGAGTCACTGTTATCACTAGAGGAGGTGCTGTTACAGGAGAAGACAGGGTGACTCCAGGGAAGATTACAGAAGAATCAGGAGTTAGAAGAGCTACAGAGAAGACACAAGAGTTTGATCAAAAGAAAGAGAAGCAAACATTTGAAGAGGCAAGAAAAGAGTTTGAAGGAGATCAAAATTCTTCATAAAAAACACAACCACAAGTGAGAGAATGTGGAATGCCCCTGGCCTTTGATCAATCTGCTTTGTCCGGAGAAGGAAGAGAGGTAAGCAGGCTTATGGAATTCTTATGTACTTGCATTAATTTGATTAAGGATGAAAAAGCCATATAAGAACTACACAATTTGATCAGACATTATGAGATAGGAAGGGTAGATCTTCTACTGAATAAAACAGTACATCAACTATCCAAAAAGAGAAGGACAAATAAGGAACTACACCTTAATGTTCAAATTGGAGATTATGATATAGATTATGTGGTCCTCGACTTAGGGTTGGAGGTCAATGTTATGATGAAGTAGACCTGAGAACTGATGGGAAAACCCAAGTTGATCTATTACACTATCAATATTAGGATGGATAATTAGAAGGCAGTAAGCCCCTTTGGTAGGCTGGAGCATGTCCTTGTGGACATCGACGGAGTAAGAACATTTGTGGACTTCGAGGTGATTGGCATAATTGATGATAGTTTTCCTTATCCTGCGCTATTAGGAATTGATTGGGCTTTCAACAATTCCACTGTTGTTGACTTAAAGAAAAGAAGAGTGACATTCGAAGGTGATGGCCTTAGGGTCATTGCACCTCTGTATCCTGATGAAGGTCGAAGATACACATAACCCATTAGAGAAGAAGACTGCACATATGAGCTAGATAATATATATAAATTGACAACAAGACAACAAGATTACATTAACCCTACAACATATGGGAATTTGAGCGGGCGAAGTGACAACACATGCTCATCAGACTCAGAAGAATCACTGGAGAACTGGCAGAACAAAATGTATGAAGTTTCTGCGCGGAGATATGCCAGATTGACCAGGGAAGTTCATTGGATTGGCACATAAGTAAGTAACTTGCCCACATTTGATGGTTTAAATCACTTAGAAACGTTCTTACTGGAATTTGAAAAAGTTGTACTAGTACAATAGAGATTGTTAGCACTGGATGAATCTTTGAAAGCTACCCCAGCAAGATGGTGGGCGACACATAAAAGGAACATCATGGACTGGATGCAATGTCGCACTTTGATGACAATGTGATTTTCAGACAACATTGAAGGATGCGAAGTTAGATACATAGGTCAAATTTGTCCAAAGGACCATGTGTGAGGTTGTGAGGTGGTATGGAGAAGCATTCCTCAAGAGTAGTGGGTGCATAAGTTCATCAATTCTCTAGACACAACGCCTATCAATTGGTATCTTAAAAAAAAATGCACCTCAACACTTCAGATTGGTACGGTATGACTCAGAACTTTGTAGCTACATTTTTATTTGAAAGTCAGTATCCCATGGTGGATCAATCTTTACAGGTTGTCAGACGAAAAGTCTTTGAGGAGGCACCTAGCCTCCCTGTGGAGCAAGAAGAGGATGAATGGAATGAACCTCTTTAGAAACTGCAAGGATGTTACAATATCAATGCCGATGAAGAAGATGATCCTAGGAATGTGAACATCATAGAAGTGGAGGGACAAAGAGAAGTAGAAGGACCAGGAGTCGAACTACCTTTCATTGGACAACCGATCAAAATCAAGAAAGTTAATATTGGAACAGAGCAAGCACCTAAGCTTGCTAATGTTGGAGATTACTGGGATGATGCCACCATTGATAAGTTCACAGAATTACTGCATGAATATTAGGACTTTCTCCCAACCAAGTTCACTGATATGAAGGGAATAAAAGGGCCCATGGGAGAGATGAAGATCCCCTTGAAGACGGATGCAAGGCCAATTAAGAAGAGACCCTAATTGTATCCTAAATATAAGGAACAAGTTAAGATTGAACTAGACAGAATGCTGGAAGCAGGAATCATAGAACCTATTGAAGAGTCAGAGTGGATTATCCCTATGGTGGTCGAAGACAAGAAGACAGGAGAGATCGTGATCTGTGTTGATCTTAGGAAGTTGAATGATGCCTGTTTACATGACCCATTTCCTACACCGTTTACAGATGAGGTTCTAGATAATGTGGGAGGACATGAGGTATATTCCTTTACAGATGGATTTTCAGGTTATCACCAGATCAAGATTGCTAAGGAAGATCACCATAAGACCACCTTTGCAATAGAATGGGGTTCCTACCAGTACACAGTGATGCCTTTCGGATTGAAGAATGCACCAACCATCTTTTCCAGGGTGGTGGTCGAAGCATTCAAGGATTTTTTACATAAATGTTTGGAAGCATATTTTGATGATTATACTATTTTTAGCCTATTGCAGAATCATATTGAATGTTTAAGACTAATGTTGGATAAGTGCAGGCAATGTCAGATTTCCCTGAATATGAAGAAGTGCATCTTATTTTCACCCTTTGGAGTGCTGCTGGGCCATATTGTGTGTAAGCAGGGGTTGCTGGTAGACCCACCCAAGATTTCCATTATTGTTGATCTACCCCATCCTACTTCAGTCAGACAGTTGTGCACCATGCTGGGACATACTAGATACTACAGGAAGTTCATTAAGGGCTACACATAGATTACAACACCCATGGAGAAGCTTCTAAAGAAATATTGTCAGTTTCAATGGACAAAAGAATGTCAGTAGAGCTTCGACACACTAAAACAAAAAATGGTTACTGCGCCTATTCTGTCTTTCCCATATTGGAGCAAGAAATTTCACGTACATGTCGATGCTTCATCTATTTCACTAGGAGCAGTGTTAGCACAACCAGGAGCATGAGATATTTACCATCCGTTAGCCTTTGCTAGCAGGAAGCTATCTACAACTGAGATAAACTACACTACCATCGAGAGGGAAGGTTTAGCCATGGTGTACGCATTGCAAAAGTTTCGACACTACTTGTTGGGAGGACATTTTAAGATGTTCACTGAGCACTCTGTGTTGAAATACCTAGTCAACAAGCCAGTGTTGGGGGGAAGAATATGCAGATGGCTATTGCTATTTTAGGAATATGATTTTGAGATTGTGGTCAAGCCAGAGAGAATGAACAAGGGACGTAACCACTTGTCTAGGTTGGAGCATGGAGAGGACCCTACCAGTTTGGAGGATACACTACCAGATGCACAATTGCTGGCCATCAGAAAGGTTGATGACCACTTCGCCGAGATAGTCCAGTTCCCGTCAACAGGAATGGCACCTAGTGAATATACAATCATCAAGAAGAAACAGCTGGTAGTGCACGCTATAGATTTTTCACTTATAGCTGGACAACTATACAAGATGGGACCTGATGAAATCCCGAGGAGATGCGTTATGGAGGCTGAAAGACCACTGATTCTAGAAGAAGCACATGAAGGCATTGCATGAGGACACTACACAGGGAAAGCAACAACGCAAAAGGTTCTTAGAGTTGGCCTCTGGTGGCCTACTTTACATAAAGATGCAAGTATGCCAAAGATTTGGGAAGCCTTCCCAAAGAGATGAGATGCCTTTAGCACCAAAACTGACTTTGCAGACATTTGAGAAGTGGGCAATTGATTTCGTGGGACCTATAAACCCACCAGGGAAGCGCACAGGAGCTAGATACATCATTACTGCGACATAGTATTTGACAATATGGGCAAAAGCAAGAGCAGTTAAGGGCTGTAGTGCAACTACAACTGCACGATTTATATTTGAGGATATCATAACCAGGTATGGATGCGCAAAGGCCCTGATGAGAGATCAAGGTACACACTTTATTAATAAGACTATTGAAGCTTTGACTCAGGAATTTGAGGTCTTCCATCAGAAGATTACTCCTTATCATCCACAAGTGAATGGGATGGTCGAAGCTTTCAACAAGATCTTGGAGACAACGCCGATGAAGATTTGCAGTGTGAACATGGATGAATAGGATTTGAGAATACTAGTAGTGCTATGAGCCTATAGAACTACTTGCAATAAGCTAATAATACAGACTCCCTTTAAGTTGGTGTATGGCCTAGAAGCAGTTGTCCCTATGGAATATTTGGTTCCTAGTCTCATAATTGCAGCATTCATAGATATGGATGACACTGGCGCTGTTCAAGAGAGGCTTGCGCAGTTGGTAGAACTAGAAGAAGATCGATTTATTGAAGGATTCCATCAATAGGTACAAAAGGAACGAGAAAAGGCCTATCATGATAGGAACATCAAGAAGAAATCCTTCAAGCAAGGAGATCTAGTGTTGGTATATGACAACAAGTTCATGAAGCATCCAGGGAAGTTCAGGGCACATTGGCTTGGGCCATATGAGGTTGCTTATGTTACAGAAGGAGGAGTTGCGCAATTGAATACTTTGAATGGAGAATGGAAGGAAGGTTTGGTGAATGGGAGCCGATTGAAATTGTACTATGAGAACCAACTGCCCCACAACTCCCAGTAGAAGCATGAGAAAAAGGGTCTAGGTACCAGGTGCAGTTGAAATTGGGTACCAGACACAGAAAACATAGTCTGTACAAGGAAGGAACAGATAGAGCAGAAAGCACAGGATGCCCCGCGTAGTCTTAAGATGAAGAAAAACAAAAGGTTCAAACCTAAAGTGCCTCGGGACGAGTCACATGTGAGTGTTGGGGGCCTGTTGTCCCTTGGTTATGGAAGGTTGCGAATATTAATGAAAGAAGCGCGAAGTGCGAACTACGTGAAAGACAAGTTGACTGAGATTGGGTTGAATTGACCAAAAGAGCAGAAAATATGGAGCGAAGTAAGAGAAAGCAAGTCGTTGGATGGGGAGATCGAGGAAGACAGATCAACAAGGAAGATGGGTTGTGGACGACTCAACAAGCGAAAAAATCCACCAATGGATGCTTTGGAACACCTCGCAAGAGAGAAGGAAAGACAAGCTGGCGAATCCCTGAAAACGTGGGTCAAGCTGACCTAGGGTTTTAGACTCCTAGGGTTTTGACACCTAGGTTTCAGCCTAAGGTTGTCCGAGAGTCATTGTAATGTATAAATAAAGGTCAAGAGGACCTGGGATGGGGTCGATTAGGTGGCAAGAAGTGATTGTTGTTATTGCTGAGAAAGAAGTATTGTGTGGTGAGAGAAGTCTGTATTGTAAGATCTTCAACTGGGTGCGAAGATCAACCCTGCATCTGGGTGCGCACGGAAGGGAGAGGAGAAGAGAAATAAAGAGAGATATGCAAGCTAAGAGTGAAAATAGAACTGTATGCTTTCATCTAATATATTATAAATCACATTTTTGTGGCGTATCCCTAGGGAGAGGTTGAACCACATATATCTTGTTGTTGTGTGTGATTGATGTTGTGTTCTTGTAATATCTGATATACTGTTAATGAAATATTGTGTTAGATTTGAGATATAGTTCACGCAGTAGGCTTAAGGAAGACAAAGACTAACTAGATCTCTGTGAGAGTGTTGCCCTGGATCCACTTTGCATTTCCTCTAGTTGTAGACACCTATGTCCTGCAACCCCCTATAGCTACTTCAGGTGAGACTGCATATGCTTTGCAGGTGTTGCCGAAAGGGATAGTAGTTAGGGCTTGTTGGTGCGCTATTAGAACTGAACCCTGGTTCTGCTCCTGTGCCAACAATGTGTTTCTCTTTAATTCCCTCTCCAATGCTACACTCCTTTTTCTCTTCCTGGACTTCTACCTCAAGTAAGATGAAACAACACCAAATCATTGAATACACAACACGAGGAGGGGAGTTGGGGAAAAATGAGAGTGGAAAGAGACAAAGGGAGGTAGTCCATACACAAAGAGAGGTGGATGTGCATAGAAAAATGTGTCTGTATAGGTCTGTATGTCGCATGAAGGGGAGAGGGAGAGGTAATACAAACTAACAAAGAGAAATCGACCCCCCCAAAAAAATTCGTAGCGAAAGACCCTCCGGTTCAGAAGAAATTAAGTTAGGAAAAACATTAGGCTCGGTAAAAAAAAAGGCTTGGAAACTACCAAACCTAAAAAAAATCCCCAAAACTTTAGGTTTAAAAAAAATAAAATTTCCTAGGCTAGGCTAGGCTATGCAAATTAATTCACTTTTGGGAAAACATAAGCCAAATTTAACAAGCATATAGTCAATATTGATTGATTCCTATGATTTGGAAACAATGATGAGGTTAGATTTGTTGAAAAATGCACAAAAATGGTGAGATCTACTCAGATTGGGTGAAAACCTAAGTGGTTGTCTAGATAAGGTTGCAGATCCACAAGAGAACGAGGCCCCAAAGAGCATATCTATTGAAGTCTAATGCAAAAAATTCAATGTATAATTTATGCAAGGAGATAGAGCTTGGTAACCAACTTTGACACCATGTTATATCAGGAAAAAATGTAATAACATACACCAAGGAATGTAACCAGTCTAATCACCTATGCAAAGCATCAGATAAATCAATAAATTAAAATGCAAGAAATAAGAGATACAAGAGAGACCATGTTTATGTGGTAAAACCCTAATGCGGGGAAACATCCACGAAAGTTGATCTTCTATTCTTCACATAAACTCTCCAATATTACAGTGCATGGGCATCCCCACATATGCATTACCTCACACTACATTTTTCCCTCATGCCCATCTGAAGGGCCTACTTCACCTCTATTATATATTGAGAGAGTGAAAGGAGAACAATTCCCATGATGCATGTGGGATAAACTCTTTTTTCGAGATAGATAATTATTGAAGAATAACTTTACAAAATGCCATGTACATGAGACCACTAGGAAATCATTAACACATTCTAACAAGGTTTACATGGTAAAACCCTAATGTGGGAAAACATCCACATAAGCTGGTCTTCTATTCTTTAAGTAAACTCTCCAATCTTACAATGCAAGGGAATCCCCACATATGCATTACCTCACACTAAATTTTCCCCTCATGCCCATATAAAGGGTTTCCTTCACCTCAATTATATATGAGAGAGTGAAAGGAGAATAATTCCCATGATGCATGTGGGATAAACCCTTTTCACAAGATAGATATTTGTTGAAGAATACTTTTACAAAATGCCATAGGCATGTACATGAGACCACTAGGAAATCATTAACACATTCTAACATGAAATATATATCACAAATTGTAAAATTAACAAATCAAGTGCAAACAATGGATATCATAAACAAAGAAAAACTATCACGATTAGAAGAATCAAGCAAGGAAATGGACTTGCATATCAACAATTTGCAAGCCAAGATAAATGAAAAAGAAGTTAAAATTAATTCTCTTGTGGTATCCAATGAAAGCCTTGAAAAGTTACTTCATGATGCATTAAGTCAAGTTGTTGGAACACAACATTTAATTGAATACAAACATAAGATCTGGGATCAAATTATTGAAAAAATGAACATATTCAGAGCATATTTTGAATTGTTTCAACATTGTGAAATAGTGGTAATTGAAAATGCTCAGATTGAATTCAAGAAATTGTTGCCTGAAGTTGAGGAAAAAGATGAAATCACTAAGTAGATTATCTAATTTCTTAATTCATTGTCAGAAAATGATTTAAAAGTAGTGAGAATCCAGGATAGGTTTGAATTAGTTTTATATATTTCAGGGATTCTTGATATTAAGAGGGAATTGATAAAATATCTGGAATTGAAAGATAGTTGAGGTTAAGGAGGTGATAGATAAATTCAATGATCAGTTTCGTTTACTTAAAATGTTTGGTTTACCTCTCCCTTGGGTAAATGGCCCATGGTTGTACACTGAACATACATATACAACTGCCTTGATAACATGTTAGGACAATATTGATTTTATTCAAGAAGGAAATGAAATCATCTCACAAAAAACTATTGTAGACCTACTAGAGCATACTTTTTCTATCCTTATTCTTGTTACAAAGTTGTTAAATGCTCAACCTTTTATTCCATTTCATTTTCATATTGATCTTGAGGTTTTATACAGGAAAATATAAAGATAAACTTTTATGAAAGGAAAATAATGGAAATATGTGTTGCGTTATAAACACAAGGTTCCACTACTAGCATAGCCTATGGTATAATAAGAGTCTGTTTTTTAGCATGAAGATGAAGAAGTGATCATAATGTTAGTTACACCCAATGGGAAAAATAATGATGTTTAAAGGTGCAAAGAAGATTCACATAAAGAAAGAGGAGTTATTATAAGAGAATGAGATGGGGAAACATCCTCATTTATTAAAAAGTTATCATTTTATCAAAAGCAAAAAGAGAAAAAATAGTTTAGCTCAATCATAGATATTTTAGTACACTTAGACATTATTGCCATGTGGAAAGTTAGTTATAGAATTGGTTGAGAAAAAGACTTATAAATAAGGGTATAATTTTCATAGTGAGGGTCAAAATTTTCTAGAGGGAGAGAATACATTACTTTCTTAAAGACTCACTTTGAGGAGAGTGTTTTTATTTTGATTACATTGATGCAACATTTATATTTAATGAAGAATTTACATATTCAACACTGGTTTTAAGTAGTATGTTTTCTTTGTTCTTAAATTTTATTTATAAAAAATGTTATAACCTGTTCTTCTTTGTGTTTATATGAATGTGATGGAAAATAATTGTTGATGAGAGAAAGACATGGGCTTTAAGACATTTCAATCAATATGATTCAAAAATATTTGTTACAAAATCTTGTTCATGTTCAATACCAACAATAGTTGAACTTTTCTCAAGAAGCATTTAACAGTGTATCTAATATTTGTTGCTATTCCCTAGTGGATTGAGCAAGTACATTTTT